>VYZP01072894.1:97531-139445 GCA_013400635.1 Hypocryptadius cinnamomeus | reverse complement strand
TGAAGCCTTCTGATGTGGTGAGGTGTTACTCGGTTTGGGGGAATGTTTAAAGCCTTCTGGGATTGTGTGGTGATGCTCTGTGTATTGCGGCTGTCTCAACAAGAGAAGGTGTAAATGTCCTTCCCCTGCTGTCCCGGACACTGATGCGGGGCAGACAACAACCCCAGAGCCAGGCTGGCAGTGATAGCTGTAGGGTCCCTCCTCTCCTCCAATCAGCACAACTCCTCCATGTTAGTCCAGGGCAATTCCCCGTGGTAACAGAGCCCTTTTCCTGAAGGGCTAGGCAGGAATGGTGACATGGAATCTCCTTAGCTGCTTCCTTGAGATTTTTGGTCAGGGTTGGTAATCACACGGATTGTGATTCAGCCTTCTGCACAGGGACAAGGTGATTTCAAGGTTTGAAGGTGTCGTGGTTTTTTACATTCTGTTTCAAAAAACAGAATTTAGTTCCACTTTTCAGGACAGTGTCTGCCTGTGTCCCTGTTAATACTAATTTGTAGTACTAAACTCTCCTTCTTAAGGAACACCAGCAAAACTTGCTCCACTTTCCTACATTTCAGCTGTGCCATATCTTCCTGCAGCCACAGAGTCCCATAGGAGACTTGGCAAGAACTGACTCGCTTGGTGACCAGCTCCTGATAGCACCAACCTCATGGCTATAGGAGCAGTATTTCACTCACAGTAACTGGGTGGTTCTCCATTCCCCAAGGCCCAAGCCTTCCATGTTATAACACTTTAAGAGGATGTCGTGTTCCCCCTCAAATGAGTGCATTTCAGAGAGGGGGGGAGCTCATTCTTCTTCATTGATATAGTGGGGTGTCATTAATCTTTGTAAGGTCTTTGGAGAGTGTCATATGGGAGATAGTGCCCAAGTGATAAATATTAAATTAATTAGGACTAGTAGCATGCTGTTAAAAAAAGAAAAAGCAACCTGAGTTTCCTGTGTAGAGGCTATTTATTGGTTTTGTGAGTGGCACTGAAGGATGTGTACAGAGTAAGATCATGTCAGAGAACACCATGATGATCTGAAAGGTAAAACTATCCTTTGCTGATAAACTTTTACTGCCATCAGTTGAGGAACAGTTCATTCTCTGCACTAAATTCAAAACCATAATCCCTTAGGGAAAAGGCTAGTGCATTAAGGACAGTGCATCCATCAAATGTACCACCCAGTCCCCTCAAGCTTTTTCTTTTTGGAATGGCAAGATTTATGGGATTTCTGCCACTCAGTACCTTACAAGAAAAGAAACCCCAGTGTTAAGAAAGGATACAAAACTGCCAAGTTTAGCACATGCCCTACTGGCATTCCTGGCTTTTGACACAACCATGAACCAAGGAATCCAGAGAGAGTACTCCTAACTTTCTCCTGGTCAGACCAGTCCTGGAGCCTTTCCCCTGGCAAAAATCAACATTTGACATCAGACAGGATTTACCTAGGTGAAGCGCCCAATGTTTCCTCAGGGATTTTTAGGAGTATTTGTGAGTATTGTGGCCACACTGCTAATGGAGGGACAGATAGAAAGGGCAATGGCACAGGGAAATCTCTGCTTGTCCTTCAGGCAGTTAGGCTGCTGAAGACATTAGGGGCTCTGGAGGACTGTAGGGCAGTCCTAAGGAACCTTCAAAACAGATTTAGATGCCACCCACATCAACCTTCCTCATTGCAGTGTTACAGGACTTAGAAGAAAACTACAATTATTGAAAGTACAGAGCTGATTTTTTTCACAAAAAATATTTTTGGACATTTTTCTTGACTTTTTTTGTGTGTGTGTGTCTCTGAAATTGCATTTCACATATCTTTAGGGAAATCTTTGGTTGTCCAATCAGAATAGAAAAATAGAAGCATGCCTTGAATTTAACTGCATTAGCCAGCATAGTATCAGGCAGTAACGCCTTCATTATAGCAATCTGAGTACTTCCTGAATAATTCAGAAGTGCCAAACAGAAGACTTGTTGCTTGGATGTGCTAATGAAAATATCAAGGGAATTAATTAATAGTCAATTATATCAATTTTAGATTTGGACATTGATTATGACGCTAAAAGCAAAATATACTTTCTTTACTATACATAATTCCTTACTTCTGAATGCTATAGCTCAGTTTAATAATTCCAGTTAAAAGTGGGAAAAAATTAGAAATTCAGATTATTTTTCACTATTTCTACTTCCTTTCCAGTATGCTCAACATAAATGAGATAAAAGGCATGGTGGAAACATATATGTACATCTTGTAAGTGTTGATGCAGATTGTGCTAGGATGAACTTCATAATAATATGTTTTGTGAAAAGGTTTGAATTCAGAGGAGAATAAAAATGTATCAGGGATGTGTATATTTATATTTTCAAGTTTATTTCTAAACTGGAAAAATAATTATTTGGCATTATTTGATATTTAAATGGACCCTGTTTTTAAAGGGAAGTTTTGACTTTCTTAAACTTTTCTGTTTGTGGAGTGTTATCTAGAAGTGTGTTATTAAACTCCACATGTATTAAAAAAAAAAAAAAAAGAGAACATTTTCTGGTCTTTGGTGCTAAAGGAAAGCATTTCATTGAGATCAGTTTTTGCATGATTTGGCACGAGTTGTCTAGACTGGTTTATGAAAAATGACAGCTAGTAGGAAAGTAATTAAAAATGTATTTTGCTGAAAGCAAAAATATTTTTGGAATCTATAACAACCATCTTTAATTTGCCAATGATTTCTACAGTTATTTTATATTAACTGGAGAATTTTGTGTTCTAGAAAATATGTATATTGATACCTGAGCATAGATAGCTTTCTGGTTTGATCTTCTTGCAAACTCTGCTCTTTTAACACACTGGCAAGAGCTGAAAAAGTGATCAAATGGTACATTCAAATCTCTGTGGAACCCTTTATGAATTATTATGATTGGCAGTAGATGGGGATAGGACTCTCTTCCATGGATGAGATGTTTCAGTATTTTGTCTGGAGCTGAAGGAAGCTTTGCTTTGCTTGGACTGAATGCAATTTTTCAGGTTTGAATGCAGTAAAGAAGTGTTCCCATTTAAACAAGAACAAAACAAAAGAAACCCATCAATGCACAAGTTGAATAAACGTAAAAAAATTTTAACATGAAATCAAAGCCAGGCATTATGATATAGGTTCTTCCTGAGTGATGAAGGAGCTGAATTCTTATTAGTGCTGTAGAGCCCTTGGCATATTGCTCAGGAAATTATTGGCAATATCAGAATAATTAGGTAACCTCTGCACTTCACTGAATCACTGTGCTGGTGCACCCTAGCAGCCAGACAAACACAGCCAAAATCTTAATGTCACTTCAGATAAGGTTGAGGTGGGAGCAAGTACAGGGTATGGCTTTGCACTGGGAGGTCAATGAGTTAGAAACCAGTATGGAAATGTCTGAGCATCATCCAGTTTTGGGCCTGCTCCTTGGTGCTGTTTTTAACTTAACGCTCACTAACTGCATGCTAAGGTTTAGTCTCAAGAGACCACTATTGACTTTTTCAGGTGACAGTGGGGGAGTGTGGGGCCTCAGGGTGGGCAGGTGAGACAAGGCCTTCCCCTGTGTTCAGCCAAGTCCAGCCCCTTTCCAAGAATGGCATAAGTAATTAATTTCAAAGGGTTTGTGACATTGGTAAAAATTTGTCATTCTCATGTTGAGTTTCTGATTCAATATCTTAGAGATAAGAAATCAAATTTGAAAGACAGCAGTGAATGCATGATTGTTTATATTAAAGCTGGAGATTAAGTTAAAGTAATAATAAACTGATGGCTGAAAACATGCTTGATAGTCCATTGATCAGTACCTGTCATTCATTGCTCCCTGGTATTCTCAGTGAACACTTTATTTATCATGCTGTCATTATGAGAATCCATTCAAGATTCCTATCAAGAATCCATTCTGGATCCATGGTTAGCAGTCCAGAACTAGTTCTCCTATGAAGAAATTCAAGTATCATTTCATCATGATAGGTACCTCTAAAAACTACACCATAAGCAACTCTGCACATGGTATTTTCCAAGCTGTGTTCCAGTTCTGAGCAATACTGGAAACTCCATAAACTTCTATGTTTAGATACAGGGGATTACAGTGAGTGTGCAGCCCTCAGTGCATTAATGTTCTTCTCCTTCAGGAAATTGTGGTTGGGATACCTGCAACAAACTCCTACGAAATGCTTTGAAATTGCTCAGTGAAAAATGTCTCACTGTTGGGTTGGTTAAGTGGGTGGTAACTGCTCAGCTGTGCAGGAAAGGTTTTACCCATCCCTCATTCCACAGGGATGGTGCTGTGCACCACCCTCTGCTGCATGGGGCTACAGGGACCTGACTCCCCATTTATGTCAGCAAAGGTAGTTGCTGTGCAGGGTTACTAAAAAAAAAATAAAGTTTAAATTGGTAGGTCTGCTATTTCACACTGACTATCACAGCAGTGTCTTTTCTTGCCTATGCTCAGTTAGCCAGCCACTTTTCCCTGCCATGGTGTGTCCCATCATGTGCCAGTGTCAGAAGCCTTCAGCCTCCTCTACTCTGCTTCTGCCTGCCCTGTGGGTTTTCACTGCTGCCTTATCTCAGAGCAGAATTTTCTCCTCAATTGATATGCATAGTCAGACATAGTTAATCCATGCTTATCTTATCCATACATCTAAATATCCCAGAGATTTAAGGAACACCAGTAATCAGTTTTATAAGGGACAGCAGACAACTCCTAAACTTTTTTCAAAGGTTTGGGGCTCTGATAAATTAGTAAATGCAGCTAACAATTTATTTTTGTGATGGGACCCCAAGCTATGATGTCAGTGGCCTTGTATCTGCATAGACTTGAAGAGAAAGTCATGAAATCAGTGAAATGATTGCAGGTTTTCGTGCATTTGACTGACAGATTGTGTCCTTGATACTCATGATTTTTCCTGTGGCTTTAACTAGATGTGCATAATAATTTATGCTGTCATTTAAATTTTAGAGAGACTTTCTGGGCAGCAGTATTTTGCCTGTTAATTCTTATGAAGCATACTTTGAACAGCATTTTAATATGAATAGGTAAGTAATGCAGATCACAGTAAAACAAGCAGTGTGTGATGTGTGAAGAACCAACCAAAAAAAGTCCTGGGTTTTACATGAGCTGAAGTTTGTGAATGATTTTCCAGTGCAAAGCGTACTGTACTAATCCAGTTTTGTGTGAAATGTTCTTAGGATAAGCTTCTATCAACTGACCCACCGTTTGTGTATGATACACACAGACAGGATATTAGTTATGGATTACAGACATCTTCCTACAAAGCATTTCGTTAAGTCCTGCCAATTGCCAGACAAGGGCTATTGTTCTATTTTGGCCTCTTTGGCTAAGCCTGTCTCTGGATTAGTCTGTGCCTCTCTTGGAGTGTCAGTTGTGCAGTGCAGAAGCTCACAGGTGACTGCACAGGTGTCCTCAGCAGAGGTGGGACAGCAGCTCTCACCAAGGGCAGCAGATATCACCTCCCATGGCCCATAGGCATTTGTCACAGCTGGGATTTCTATCTAATGCCAGAGGCAGTTGAAACACAGTCACTTGGAAGTGGTGGGATTGCTGTTAATTTTCCAGTGGGGATGAATCCACAGGGTACCAGCCTGTTACAGGTCCAGGAGGAGACCCACCCTACCTTTTGCCCTCACTGCTGGCAGTGCAGTTTGGAAAGCTGACATGGGAGGAGAGGCAGATTGCCCCCTTTACCTTACCCCTCACCCACAGCAGGGAGGGGATGGGTGCAGAGTGGCTCTGCAGCTTCTCCTGGGGCTCCTGGGCTCTGGTTACTGCAGAGCAATGGGCAAGAAACAGATGTCGACAAGTGGAGTTTCTCCACCATCCCCAACCTTTGCATTTCTCATTTCCCTGCTCCAGCTCCTCCCCGCCTCCCTCTCCTGCCTTATTGGAGTCATTAATGAGGGTGTAAGCCATCCCCTTACTAGACAGGCGTACATTTTGGGCTTGATGACCCTGATCCTCCTCATGCTCAGCCTATCTCCTTTCAATTGTTTCATCAGCGCCGTGACTGCCGGCTCACACCTGACAAGTGACAAGTCTCAGGCTCCTGCTGACTAGATAATCAAAGTCTTGTCAGAGCTGTCAATACCCTGCAGATAGGAGAGGACAAAGAGGAAAGGTTTCTACAGAAACCACTGCCTTCAAAAAATACTGTCGATTCTTCTTACAGAAATCACCTGTTTGTTTCAAAACATTATTTATTACTGAAAATACAGTCTCTGCAGAACAAGCATGTAAGCAGAATAATGACAGCGGCTGTTAATGACACAGCCCTCCAAATCTGCCGGCCCTCATGTTTTGTTGGGAATTGTTTTGAATCCCTGACTAAAGGGAAAATATTAATATTCAGCCATTTCATTCATTTAACCTTCCTGAAGAATTTAAGGGGGATCATTTCAAGCAAAACCATAATTATCATTTGATAAAAAACACTTTTTTTTTAAAGCAGAGAAGGCACAAGTATGTTCTAGTATAATATTGCAGACCAAGGTTATTTATGATCTCTTCCAATTTTGGCACATTTTCAAATGCAGATTTGATTTAAAATGTTAATTAAAGTGCAGGGCAAATTTTTTCCCTTATTTACAGAACTCTAAATCTGCAATCTACTGAAGTTGATGAATTTCATCTGGGTTTCACTAGCACAAGAAAGTGTCATATTTGACACACAGTTATTTGGATATTCTAACATATTTACAGTCAAAGAATGTGTTAATGTTTTGAGACTTTGGGACAGACAGATGTTCTGAATATGACGGATTCAAGAGATTTTTTTTAGACTTTGTGTATCAAAAAATAAAACCTTTAATTTGAAAGATAGCTATGTCTAGAAAATCAAACAATACCATCTCTTTTTGCAGCTGAAACTCCTTTAAAATAATATTGGAGGTGAAGTTTCTGAAGACCTAGTGACTACTTAACGTGTACCATTTACTTAGCACCAGAAATAAAGTAGTGGGTCTGGCTTGCTGCTGAGAGAAAGACATACAGCATTTCTTGCTGCAGAAAGAGAAGTGTTTAAAGCAGAGTTTTCATCAGCACTTTTCATGTGCTCTCCTTCAGTGCCACTTCCAAATAACTCATGGTATGAAAGAAGCACCACTGTTCAGTCAGTCCCCAAGCCCTGCGTGCAGCACAGTCCTTTTCTCTGCTTTTCTGCCCATTTCTTTTATTAGGAATGGCTTTGTTAGGCACAAGCCGTTATCCGTCTGAGCTGTGTTCAGCTGTCAAGTGCCGCCTGCCTTTTGCTGCTCGTGTCAGCACACAGCAGAAGGTGGCAGGAAGGGCTGGAAGTTACAGCTCGTCAGGTTCCTGGTGTGCTGCCACCGGGGCTGGGCTGGCTTTGCTGGGGGCACGGCACAGCTCAGGGCAGGGGAACCCCACCAGCAGCTCCCTGGTGGCTCCTGGGCCACCTCTGAACTGCAGTACTGGGGGATGAGGAGAAAGGCAGGTGTGGTGCTGGTGCCAGGTACATCCATCCCCAGGGGATTGCCAGCCTGCTGAGCGTCCACACTGGGGCTGGTTTAAGGAGAGAGGGTTTCTGAGAGACCCTGAAGATACTGTAGTGTTTGCTGCTGCTCTGCTTGGTGTGGAGCCAGTGTTTGTGTCTGAACACCAGTGCTGGGCATGGCTGTCTGTGGGCCAGTTGCTGTGGGGGATGGAGGACAACAGCAGGACCTATCCTGGAACCTCAGCTGTGGTGGGTAACCGGTGAGAGGGAGGGGATCAGGAGCTGGGAGGCCCTGGGACACTGTCCCCAGCCTTGCTGTGTCGCTGTTGGCTCCTCCTGGAAGCAGCAGCTGCCGGCAGAGCTCAGTGGAAGTTTTTGTAGAGAAAGTTTGTTGGTTTTTTGCCTTTTTTTTTTCCATCAGAAAATGCCGATTCGTCAAAAGCAAAACATTTCACAAAAACATCTGGCTTTCAATGAATCTTCCCAGAGAACCTAGCCTGCTAAGCAGATTTTCATTGTAAATCTGTCTGGTTCCCTGCCAGGTCACCTGCGTGGCTCCGTGGCTGCCTGCCAGCACTTGCGGCTCGAAGGTAGCCACACCAGAAAGCCTGCCCCACATCCCAGGCCTCGGCTCTCTGGATTTACATCTGCACTGGAACATCCCAGCCCTGAACACAAGGAGAATTCCCAGACAGACCCTCAGGCTTCCAGCAGGCATAGCCCTGGGCAGCTCTGATGGATTTCCAGTCTGTAAAAAGTTCAGGCAAGAGGAGGAAACAAATGGGGGAAGGGGGATTAAATAAAATATTGATCTGAATTTGAATGGAAAATTATTTCAAAATGCTCATGTTCTCTGCAGACCACAAATTCCCAGTTTCCAGTAGAAATAAGCCAGTGAGGCTCCAAGGTAGAGATGTGGGATATGGGAAGCCAGCTGTATGCTTCCAGGTTAAGTATGTTTATGTACATCATATGGAAGCAATACTATTTTTGTGACATATGTATGCACAAAGCAAGTATAAGTTATATCATTGGACTTAGGTATTTATTTCATTAGTGATATCTAAAGTAAATTAAAATTATCATATATGGCAGCTTGTAAAAATTTCTTCTTTTCTATATAATTCTCAAGCCTAAAAAATACCTTTTAAGTAATCTAATTTTTGTGTTTAGTTAGCATACAATGCATGTCCTGTTAATCCTGATTAAATACATAATTAGGTGTATTTAAAGTACTTAATTTAAAGTATTAGTGCTTATTTAGACAATAGTTTTCTTATTAAGGGTGAGTTTATTTGTTAATCAAGTGTCACTTAAAATGTAGAGTGGGTGGGAAAGAGTAATTGTATGATTTACTTGAAAGAAAGCTGTAGACAAAGTAGGTGGCAGAGGGTAAACAAGGAACTGTTTGAATGAAGATCACTATTATGTGCATGTTTCTAATTTTATCCATGTGCCTCAAGCGAAGAAATGGAAGGGAAGGGAGAAGATCAAAGGCTGGAGCCCGAGCTGGGTTGGACTGCTCAGCAGTGCTCAGCTCTGTGCCGGGAATTTTTAATTCCCTTAATTTTTCTGAAGCAAAGTTTTCACTGTGGAAGTTTTCAAGGTGGAAGCCTTTTGTTAAAGTTGCTGTATCTATAGATAAGATGGTGCATTCCCTGCTAGTGAGACACAGCCACTTCCACCACGTTTGTCACTGTGCCCTCCCTAAGTGTGGCTGGGGGAACATGGATGAGAGAGCTGGTGTTTAACACTGCTCAGGTTTGGGCTCCCTGGCTCTGTGACAGGCTGGTCACACTGCCTGCTCTTGGACAGGTGGTACTAGGGACGCTTACTGGATAGAAAAGTTTGAAAAGGTCTTTTTCCAGAATGTTTGAAATTTTGAGGCTGAGTGCTATTCCAGGTTTTGCAAATACTCTCATTTGTGTTCTGTTTATTGCTTTCAGGTTTAATCATATGGTAAAATACCAGCTGCATTAAAAATTGTATCAGAATGGATTAAATTGTCTGCAACTTTCCTCAATGAAGAAATATTCGTGTTTAATATGGTCTGTCTCTGATGCCTTTGTTTATGTGACAAGCAGCACTTCCCTTGGCATGGCATTGCTGCTTTCCCTTTCTTTTCTGCACTTCAGATGCCTTGAAAACTCTCAGCTGACTGGCAGAAGCAGAAGCTGATGAAGTCTCAGCTCCTCTGAAAGGGGAGAGTTGCACAGCAGTGAATGGAGCTGCAGCCACATTCCCCAGCCCCACAGGCTGCCTCTGTGCTCTGGGGGATGCTCAGCGCTCCTCTCGCTTCCCGGTGGGATGGTGAAGTGAAGAGATGGGTATGTCTCCTGTCACTTGTTAATTAATGGATTCTCTGCATCATCCAAGAGCTAAACAGCCCATTTCCAAATCCAGAATTCTCAAATTGCATTTGCAACATGCTGAGACATCTCTCTGGCAGCACATGGGGTCCTGACATCCAGGGGGTTTTGGGACTTCTGAAGCTTCCCCTATCTTTAGATTGTCCTGCTTGGAAAAGGCACAGGGTAATGACAGGTGTGAGGATGATATGAATTGTGATGCACACAATTATTCAGAGGTAAAGTTAGTAATTTATTTTGTCTTTAGGAATTCTCTTTGTGGACGGCTTGCTGATTGTGGAACTCTTACAAAATCAGAAATATTCGGCTAAGCTTATATTTCCTTCTGGATGAAGGTTATAACATTATTGAAATTTGATCTATAACATGCACACTTACTGCTTGTAAATCTGGTAGTTAGCTTGTCAAAAACCCTTTTATCGGTTATTTCAAGGTTATAACCAGAACTGAGTGGGGTTCCAGTAACATTCTGGGGAGGTTTGTACTGAAATCTCTTTCCAAGAAGTATCTGGGCTATCTGCAGGTTGTGTGAAGAATGCCAGGCACTGCACTGTGCCAAAACATGATAATGGACACGCTCCCATGGAGGCTGCTGGGGCAGAGGCTTACTATTCCTTCCTCTGAGGGAAGACACGCAACCTTAAAGCTCTGTGTTTTGACATGCAGGAGACATGTATTTTTGTGGAAGCATCATGACAGTTATATATGAAATGTTACTGGTCTGTAAAGGCAGACATGGTAACTGAGGTTGAGCATCAGTGCTGTCTTGTGTTGAGTAGGTTATTGCCTTCTCTGGGTTGAGAAAAATAGGTGTCCTCTAAGTGATATTGCTGGTGTTGTCTTGTGTGAATGCTTCAGCTCATCTGGGATGGTACAGCCTTAAATAAATAATTCAGAGTTAATTTACACTCTTTTTTGCTAACTGTGGTCAAGGCTCCTTTTATTGAAGAGATAACCAATTATTAAATAAGTATTTATTTCCCTTTCCCATGTCAAGAATCCTGCCTTAATGCAGAACCAGAGGGAACAGCTTGTTCTAGATCATTATGTTTTTTTCTGGACTTCTGGTGGTTTCTAATGCACTTCTTCATGACTTGGAGTGCTCCAGCCCCACTGCAGAAATCCTTCCTGCTGCTTTGAAGTGCTTGCCAGGTACTGTACAGAGATGAAAATTGGGGCAGCACTCACAAAGCTTTTGGCATGTATTTTGGTCTTGTATTGGCATGTATTTTGGCATGTAATTTTGGTATTGTAGGCATTTGTACCAGTGATGCTCAAAAGTTTCTTAGCTGTATAAACTCATGCTCCTGGACTGCTTTGCCTAATTCTCTCAGGCATAGTCCATCTTTCTTTCACTCTGTGTTTCTTTGGACTGATTTTATAGGTTTCTAGGATGAATTTATCCATGAAAAATGAGAATGAGTGAAAAATACTAAGGCTTCCAGGTCTTGAAAGTTTTTTTTAATATTCAAAATTAAAAACTTACATTGTTATGGTGGTGTGTTGTTGTTGTTATTAGAAGTAGCATGATCTTTAAAGGGAGGAATGGAGTGAGGAAAGATTAAAACAAGACTGTCTGGCAAGGAGGAAGAACTAGCTTCAAGTTCTCATCCTGATGGATTTAGGGCCTTCTATTTCTTGCACTTGTTCCTACCACCAGGCTGTAACCCCTCCTTCCTGCTCCCACCTCTGAGCCCCTGTTCCTAAGGACACTGACATGAGGGCATGAAACATTTCTGTTGTATTACATTATACGCAGTAATACATTGTATTACTGCATTTTTCAATGGAGAAGTTTCACTGAAGAGTTTTCACAATCACCTTTTGATTTACACCTTTTTTCTTTTGTCATTTCTTTACCTAACCCAAAATATCATTTAGGAAGGACTTTGGGTCATGACTCCTTGCAGAATTCATATTTAATATTTCCTTAATATAGAATCTAAATTATTTTTGATAATCTATGTAAAGATTATGTATAATACAATTAATTGATATAAGTGGTTTCAATTCTCCTTAATATGACAAATCTCTAGTGTGAAATATTCTTCGTTAATGATCAACATAAAATAGATAGAGTTCATTTTTAATGCAAGTACAAGATTTGAATTAATTTGTAGTTACAGCAGAGTTATTAAATTGTATGATATACACACACATACATTCCCTCTTATGTTTTTAAAGCTTTTCACATAGAGCAGATATAGTGATGGGGTTGGGGACGTCCTATCTAAATTCTTTTGCTTTTCCATACTGTACTACTAACAGACATTTATTTAGGGCTCCTCTACAATACACTGATACTTCTCTGTGCTAATACTCTCATAACTGGCATGCATTTTTGTTTGCAGTGACTCATGTTTCCAGTTTTTCATGATTTAACCCCAGGCAGTACCTAAGCCCCACACAGGTACTTGCTCACTGCCCTCTTGATGGGATGGATAAGAGAATCAGCAAACTTGTGCACTGAGAACAATTTAATAATTGAAATAAAATGATGATGATGATGACAACAATAATACTAAATTATAATGAAAGGGAAAATAAAAAGAGAGAGAGAAATAAAACCCAAGAAAAATGAGTGATGCAGATAAAAACACCTGCTCATCTCCAACCCAGGGATGCCCAGCCTGCTCCTAAGAAGTGGACCCTGGCCAGCTTTGCCCCCAGTTTTTCTGGTGAGCATGTTGCCATGTGCTATGGGATATCCTTTTGGCCAGCTGGGGTCTGCTGTCCTGGCTGCATCCCCTCTGAGCTTCACATGCCCCCAGCCCCCTTGCTAGCAGGGCAGTGTGAGCTGCTCTGCACAGCTGAAACATCAGCGAGTTACCTTCTCTGTTCTCATCCCAAATCCACAACACAGATCTGTAACAGCTCCTGGGAAGGAAATGAACTCTTCTGCAGCTGAAAGCAGGACAGAACTAGCAGAGTAAGGAGTGCAGGTATGAACCACAGGCCCAGATTCCAGCTGCCACAGAAGCACTCCTGGCTCTGGGGCTCCAAGCTGCCTGTGGCAGCTCAGTGTGGCTGTGCTGGTCCACAGGCAGGGTGAGACCTTGGGCAGGGTGCAGCAGCCATGGCAGGTTTGCACAGACTAATCTACTTCGAGCAGAGCGCTAATGCAAGCAAAAGAGAGCACACAAGAGTGCTGCTGAGGGATTAACATAAAACTATGTACATTATCATGGTCTCACTTTCTTAGATTTAATGTGAGTGATGTTCTTTAATATTGCTATTAAATTTATAGCAGTGAGATAAGCGTCAAATTTTCCTACAATTGCATTAAAGATAGGGAAAAAATATTGGGAGAAGTGCCAAATGGAATCTGAATGTTGCTTAAAAGACACGTGGGATGGAAGAAGCAAGTTGCAGGGAACATCTGTTTCTGCTGGACCTTGTCACTTTTCTGTCAGTTGTAACACTGAGTTAATCAGATTCCTTTAAAAACTGTTGTGTTTAAAATGCAGCACAGATCAAAAATAACTATCCAATGTGCTGGAGTCTGTACATGTTATGGAATCATTTAAAAATGAGGACAGAACTTGGTGTAAGTGTATCCCCTTGTATTTTCTCCCAGTACAGTGTATTAGTGAGAGCTGGAGGGATTTAAAGTGGTTTTAAACCTCACTGTTCTTTATACTCTCACTGTTTTACAGGTCAGTGAGCTGCAACACTTGTGTTGTATTTAAAAATACATATTTTAAGGTATTGGCTAGATACCAAAATTTGTCCAAATAATAAAATTGAAAAAATTCTTTAGTCATAAATGCCTTGTTTGGTTTATTTTGATCCCCAAAGTATATCAATACAAGAGTGGAATTCCAGTCTGTGTTACTGCAGGGGCTCTTTGTGTTGGGGGAGCTGTGCCTGCCCCACAGCCAAAGCAGCCCAAGGGTTTGGGCCAGTGTCTTCTACCCTGGCCATATCCTCTTCTTGTCTTGTTGTTTTCTGATGAGACAAGTCACTCTAGGATGTACTGGGAGAGGAACAAGAACCTCTGTCTTCTCTTGAGAGGACAAACACATACCCTCATTATATATATATCCTCATAGCCACATTTCCTAAAGGTTTTCTGAGAGTATTTTTTTCTGTCATGATATATTTTGATTCTTCAATTTCCCAACCTTTTTTTTTAAATTATAATTATTATTTCATTCCTTAAGGAAAGGAAATGCCTCTTTGAAACATTTCCCACGAACAAATGTGATTTTTTCTGAAAACATTTTGATGGGTAATGTTAGACCTGTGGTACCACAAAATCTTTTTTAATTTGAAGGAAATCATGACAGTAAGTCAAGACTGATTTTTTTTTTTTTTTTCTGGGGCACAAATTTTAATGTAGATGTAATAAGGAATTTAATAGTTTGCTGTATCTCTCTTCATACTTTCTCTCCAAATTTTACGAATTTTTTACAAATCTGTGTTTATTACTGTAATGTTCAAAAGTATAAATAAAATATATCTGGTAGCATTGATTAAAAGCTTAAGTTAATATCTTAAGAAAGTATTTTGGGAAGCACAGGGTCTTTGTGCTGCAGTTGCAGTTATGTCAATTAATGCTGTGATGTTCTTAAATCTCACAAGTTGCAAGGCACCATTATTTGAGTAAGGGAGCTCCAAAGAGACTCACTCACTTTGTGTAGTGGTGCTGGTAAATCAGTGGGCAATATTCTCTTCTTTGAGTCAACGCAGACCAAATGTCCCACTATGGTGCTGGGAGAGACAGTATTGCTGGAAAAACCATGCTTAGATGTCTGTAAGTCATAAATTTGAGGTCATGATTATTTGCAGTTCACACACCTCATTGCATTATTTTTGCAGGACAGGGGTGTGAATCCTGGTGTGCTGGCTAAACTCCAGTTGAAGCAATTATATTTTATGCCTGAAATTGCCTTGCAGTTCCAGCTCGATATGTTTCCCATCTTGGTTTGTACTGTTGCTGTGCAGTGTTAAGCAGCTGACATTTTAAACTCTACCAATTGCTGCATTCTCCATGTGAGCCTTGTCTGTGATCGTAGGCCAGCACTTTTCAAAAGCCTAAGAGTGAAACCTTTCGTGCAAGAAAAAGTTGATACAGACGTTGGAAAGCTCCAGAAGTTTTGTGTGAGTGTGCAATGCATAAGTTGTATAACTCTTTGTCCTTGCACTCCTCTCTGCTGCCCCATTTGCATCTCTTACCCTTATGGGGCATTCCCAACCCCCCAGGAGACATGGGTGTGGCATAGAGGAAAGCCTGTGCTATGGGAATTTTGGTGTCAGCTTTTAAGAGACTCCTTTGGGAAGGTGCAGTAGTCCAGGAGCAAGCTGGCAGTGCCAAGCACTGCTGAGGTCTCTCACCATCATGCCTGGCTAATTCCCTGGCTGTGCTTTGCATGGGATCCTGCACAACTTCCCAGGAACCAGTGCAGGGCCAAGCCCCAGGCCCTGCTTGGGTGTGGAGTGCTCAGGAGTGACCCTGGTGCAGATGAAGCTCTACACCACAGTGCCAGTGCCAGCCCGTGCCACTGCCATGAGCTGCAGGAAACCACTGACAGCCAACCCCCATGGCCCTGCTGCCAGGTCTGTGTCACAAAATGTGACCACCATGGCCCAGCTGGGGGGTCTGTGTCACAAAATGTGAACCCCATGGCCCAGCTGGGGGGTCTGTGTCACAAAATGTGAACCCCATGGCCCAGCTGGGGGGTCTGTGTCACAAAATGTGAACCCCATGGCCCAGCTGGGGGGTCTGTGTTGGGACATTGACCCCCCCCATGGCCCAGCTGGGGGTTCTGTGTTGGGACATTGACCCCCCCATGGCCCAGCTGGGGGTTCTGTGCTGGGACATGGGACCCCCATGCACGAAGCTGCAGGGCCAGGCGGGTTCCTCGTGTGGCAGGTGAGCTCAGGCCCCCCTGGAGCAGCTACAGTGGCACACACACTGCTGTAAATAGGATTGTCTAGGACTGATCTCTGTTTTCTTTCTTTTTCTTTCCAAAGAAAAGGCCAAGATCAAAAGCCTTTACCCAATCAGTCAGGCTTTAATCAAATGAAGCACTTGAGCACATGCCTTACGTTAAGCACATAAGGATTATTGCTGATTTCAAGGAGATAAACACATGCTAAAGCAGGGACTCGGATCTGGTTCATGGCAACCTCATATCCCCATGGCTGTCTGTAACACAGGCTGCTTCACCCTTTCATTTGCTCTAGAGTGAGGTGAATATGCTGTCTGATCCAAACTAAGCAGATGAAGGAATTAAACCAAAAAGGACTTGTTGCTTTGAGACCAGTTTCAGTTAAAACACAGGTAAAAATTAAGCCAATAGAAAGGTTCTGTGTGACTTATGTGGGCTTTGTAATAGGCATCATATCATGGCATCTAAACAGACCCTTATCTCCTCAGAACTTCTGTGATGAGTCAGAATTTGCTTTTTCACTCCTTTCATTTCAATTTAGAAGGCACTCCCAAGGACAATATGCACAGGGGGCTGACACTGTGCACACAAACGTGTAGCTTTCCCCCTCCCCACCAATGATTGGTTCAAAAATTAAATGTTTTTGAGATCTTTCACTTAACTGGAACTTGATGTATATCAGAATATAGTGTTTGCATAATATTTATATAGTATTCTATGATCAAAGGTTATTACTGCATGCAAGACAGGTTCAGCAAACTATTTTCAGGTGAATCTTTGTTTCCATTTCTAAGTTTGTGCATTATTTTCGTGGTTGTTTTTCTGTTAATGATAGAACCAGACAATGAATCCCAGCTTCTAAAACCAGGAGTAGTGAGTCTGGGAGAAGTCATAGGGTTAACATCCTAACTTAGAGCCTTGGTCTACCTTTAATTGAAGTGGGTGTCCTCAGCAAGTGGCTTCTCCCATTAGAAATTATTTTCTGCCAGAAATCTATATTCTGTCATACCCAATTATGCACCCTACTAATCAACAGAGAACTTGGTAGCACCCCAACATGGAGAAGTCTGCATCTGTTCTAAATCCTGCCCTTCTAAGCAGGATTATTGCCAAGCACTGTGAAGATTGCTTAGCTGGGTACAAAAGATGCTGTACCCTAGCCAAAAGAGGGAAGTAATTCTGATTTTATTTGAATGAGCTTATTTTATTGGATAGAAAGAAGTAATTGAATTATGCAAAATAAAATAAGGTTCTGTGTTTTTAAGAAAAAACATCAGCAAATACTATCTCATAAAAATCTGTTGAAAAAACAGAATGCAAGGGTCTTTGGCAGTTCAAATATCTCAGATGTTTTTATGCTTCTCTGAAAGTACTACTAGGTGTATTTTTTGACTACAGTAGTAGCCTCCTATCAGCTCATTTATCAAACCTGTCAGGTGTTAAAATGTTTAAGCATATGCTTACTGTTAAGCACTCAAGCATTAAAACCCATCCCAACCAACTGCTTAAAGTGTTCTATGGGACAGTTCTGGCTGGTGCCTGGTCCCCATGCCAGGAGCACAGGAGTAAATTGTGATTTTTTAATTTATTTTTGTGAAATCTTCAGTATTTCCATGTTTATAGGCCATCTTAGAGGCACCAGCTCTATTTCTGAACTGGAGAAGGTTCTGAGGAAGCCCACAAGACCCCAAGTAGCTTCCTGGGTGAAGAAAGATTAAATAGAGCTGCACTTTTTGGCTTAGAAAAGAGATGGCCATGAGAAGATGAGACAGAGGTGTGCAAAACTGGGAGGTAGGAAGGACTGTTCAAGAGCTAGTAGGTGTTGTGTGAAACAACAGCAGGTTTAAAATTTAACTTCCTTGTCGAAAAAAAAGCCCTTGGGTTTTTTTCTACCCATCATCATAGAATCTCAGCACACAGAACATTGTGGAGGCCAGAAATAAGACCAGGAATTTGACCAGGAATTCAAGAATGTGAAGTGCATATAGTCCACTGAGTGCAACCAGATACGCAACTGCAGGTATGACTGCCACAAATCTGTTGGCAGCACAAGGGCCTGGCTGGTCTGCAGGTATTCCTCATGTGGGGTGTATCCTGCAGGCAGGCCCTGCTGCCCTTTTGGAGGAACTGCAATGGGGTTTGTTGTGTTGGGGTGTTTTTGTTTTGTTTTGTTTTTCCTTTCAAGACCAGGATGATCTTCAAGGCCATTCTGCAGTTCTGTGATTCTATGTTTAGTCTTCCAAATGGTAGGATTTTCTTTCTGTGAAAATAGCAAAGCATGACTCAGTCATCCATTCCTCCTTTCCCATGTGGTCACAGGACAGTGTTGGAGAGGCTGCTACAAGGTGTGGTCCTTGGAAACATTTCTTTCTAACAAAAATTTAGCTGAGCTGTTGCTGTGCTGTGGCCAAACTACAGCACCTTTGATGAAGGTGCCAATGGTCTCTCTCCACTGCACTGCTGCTAACAGCTCTGCTTTGTTTACTGCAGGATGGGAGGCCCTTGAGTGTTTTTGAATGTGAGACGTGTTTTCCAAAACAGAGATGCTATAAATGTTGCATCTGCCTAATATCCTCTTCCTTCCCCTGAAGGTGTCCTGTCAGTGTTTGAGCACTCTCTCTGTTCATGAGTCCTGTGTGTGAAAGGTGGATGATGCAGCTCACGATGGCTTTGGTTAAACACTGAGACCACTTACAAGTCCTTTGTGGTTTTACACTACTATTAACAAGTAAGTGGCTCTCTAGGCTGGCTCTGGGGTTGGAAACAGCTGTGCAGGCACAGGGGAGTGGCTCTCCAGACACAGATCTGCAGGGGGATGCTTCGTGTGCAGCTGGGCAGCAGACCTTACCTGTGCCACAGTTATTCTAAGGCCCTGTTCTACTTTTCCCTTTACCATCCTGAAAGGATTAAACCCAATGGAAATGTTTCACATCTGAGATGCACCTTCTCATTATCGGAACAATTTGCAAAAAAAAGGGGAAAAAAAAGGTCTTATTCCTAAGGAATAAAAGGATCTGAGTTAGAAAATGTATAAGTATGCCTCTGCTTGCAACAAAGTCCATTCAATCTGCATTTAAATAAAGGTATTGACTATGTAAAACACAAGGCTGCCCAAGGAAGAACATAAATAGCGTTTGCCAGGCGCAGTGTTTGATGTGGGCTTCCACATAAGGTATTGAAGGCACACATCCGTAAATCCTGAACCTGCCAACTCTTTCCTGTGCAGTGTCACTCCAGTCTAGTTAGAGTGTATTTAGAAAGTAGCTAAACACACCTTTGTGGAAATCATTAAATAACACAGCAATTCATACGTTTGCAGCAGACAGCTTCTAATGCACATTATTAACTGAAAATAAAATCTCAGCATTTATCTTATATGTTATTTTATCCTTAAAAAAATCAGATGCCCAGTATGACTGAGAATATAATACCCTAAAGTTTAAGACTGGTTTGTAAACACAGTCCCTAGTGTCTGCTATTGATCTTTTTGCTATTTTAATGCATTTTTACTGACCGACATGTCCTGTGGTAAAGAATATTGCCTAAATTAGTTATCTGATTGGTTCTTTTGATTAATGATGGGACTGTGCTTCATTACACATGACAACATGATCAGAATAATCACTGCAGCCATAGAAGTTGGGACTGGCATTTTTTATTCCTTCATTTTTAAAGTTCATTTATAAAATTATTTAATGTATACGTCCTAAGTTGTAATTTATTTACATGACACTTTTTTCGATGGGAACTGTTGTACTGTGTCACAAATGGCTAAGAAAACAAGGTAAACTAGATGTACAAATCAATGTCTTCTGGCTCAAGGGGAAAAAAACATAATCAAGATTCAAGAGCTGACCTTGTCCAAAGTCCAACTTGTCACACAACAAACAGTGAGGTGCCCAACAAATCACTGGGATCAGCAGGATGTATTCAAAGGAATGTTTAAATGATGTTATTCCTTGCTGAAGTTCTTACCAAAACTTCAGAGACTGTGTGTGTCGGGGTGGAATCAGCCCAGGACTCAGAGTGCAGGGTGGGCACACTGAAGTGAGGAAATGCCTCCCCCAGCATCTGCTGAGATCCCATCAGCTGCAGCACAGCATTTCTGGCGTCCCTTCCTGGATGGGGCCGTTCCCAAGAAACTCACCTGCAAGCCACACGAGGCTGCAAAAAGGTCTGCAGGGTGAAAAGCTTTCTTTATTAAACCCCAGAGCCAGTCTGAGCAAATCCTGACAACCTACAATTGTGCACCCTTAAATTCTGCAAAATTAAACTGTGCTTTGTGTAGAGACCACGACCAGATGTGCTGCTCAGCATCATCTTATCCCTGTGCTATCTGCCATGGTTTATAGCACCTTCACATGCGCTGAGGTTCTTGATTGCTTTTTAGTAGGTCATTCTGGGATTGATCTGTTTGAATTTATAAGGACATGCATACCACCTTATGTCATGTTGATGAATGATTCAAAATTTTAAATGGCAATTCAACATTTAATGTTTTGAAAAATGTTTAAATGGTGTCATGCACAGAATAAATGGCAGCTTTCATTTTCTTTCTTCAAAATTCCCTGCCAGCCTGTTTACACGATGTTGACAGACATTTTAGCGTTTGCCAGAGAAATAATGTGAAGTGTTGGATACTTGCCATAAAATGGTTTCCTCTCTATGGCAAGTGTGGAAACAAATGTGTCCGTGCACATTACATACACACACATATATTTTTAACATATTTCCAAACAAAAAAAAAAAAAAGTTTGTTTGCTATTACTACTACAGAAATGTATCTCCAAGCAGGACTAACTCCAAAAGAGGTAGGAGCTCAGAGCTGGCAGGAGCCAGAGCATGACTGACTCCTGACTGAGTCCAGCTCACTGTGTACAATGTCACACATTCACTGCAAAGCTCAGGAATGCCCTTGCTGGCCAGCAGTTCAACAACTTGAATTTCAACCCCAAATTTTGGTAAATTTTGATGCAACAACTAAAGAGTGCATTGGTAACCTGGATACTTCATGTGTAGATGTACTCATCTTCTAGCTGTCCCATTTTTTTTATGCTTTGTCTCACGCTAAGACTTTTTTGTACTGGCTCCATATAACACATTATCTGCATATAAAAGTAAAAGTCTATCCAGATTTAGGGCCCAATCCTTTACATACAAATGCTCTTTAAATGGATCTCAGCATTACTGCAATAGATTTTCCTTCTGGGGTTGCAAGGGGAAGGCTGGTCTTTGTTGTGTGTGGTAAATCTGAAACTTTAATATGCCAATAATTCCATTTCCATGGAATAACTATGGATCTAGGGTGTTGTAGTGAATCCATTTTAACTTGTGTTTAGATGTTCATTTTGTGACTAACATTTGATAACTGTGGTGGCATACAAAGTTTTTGTTTCCTGGGAAGGGATTGCTATTGTGTGAAACATGTTTAACCATGGTTAAACACCCTTTGACTTCTCATATAACTGGTTCCAGCTGTATAAGGGCTGTTTGGTGTTACCTTGGCATGTAGGTGACTGAAACATTAATGTTTCTTTTATGAAAGCAATTCTGAATGATGGATTGATACATAGAGTTTATGATTCTTGTACTCCAGGATTGTTCTTTCACCAGCACATTAGAAATTGTGAGCAGTCAATGAAATGTCAGCATTTTGGCACCTTCCAAATCAGGGCCTATCTTAAAAGCAGTTGCAAACTACTAAATGGGTCACTGAGGTTTACTATGAGAGGTATATGAAATATTAGAGGACATTGAAGGTTTCACACTGTACTTAAAACCAAAATTTTTAATTGGCAGATGCACAAACAGAAGAGAATTTTTTTTTCTCTTTGAATTGATGAGTATGTTATATGTAGAGCATGGACCTTTATTTCCAGATAAGGAATTGATGCATGTATATATTCAGAAGTTGTTGTCTATCAGTACAAGCAGATAACTGGCTACCCTAGTCAAATCTCTGTGAGTGTATGTATGTGCTACTTAAAAGTTTACCAACAGACACAGTACTTTTAGGGGTTTGTTGTATGGCAGTGCAACATTTTATGCATTATAGGATTAGAGCATGTGAAATTGATGTTGGATATGCAAGTTTTATGTTAATCTGATTAAAGGAATGGAGAATTGCCCAATGCAATCAGTAGAAATATTCAAAAACTTTGTGTTGAACTTGAAGGAAGTTATCACCTTGATGCTACTGAACCCATGAAACAATTTTGCATTTTCAATATTTGCCTATTTTGCATTAAAAACCATATATATATAAATAATGTTTTGGCAATGAATTAAGATTAGTCCATCAAGGAGAGGTTTGTTAGAACTGGAAATGCAAATCTCCACAACCTAGGTAAGTTAAATATTGGATGAAGTGTATTAGAGTGGTTTTACTCATATTGCATGTTTTCTTACAAAAAGAGATGCAAAGGCATCTATATTATTTTATCACTTTATTATTTGTTTATTTTCCCTAAAAATAAAATGACTTGATTTAAGTGCGTGATGCTATTTACTTGTATTTTAGAGCCTTGCATAAGATTATACAGCAGATTGAAATGCATACTTATGTCTATTTCTTTCATTGGACAGCTATGCTAAAGCAAATAAAATCAAACACATACATTCCCTTTCAGTGGTTTACAAACTGTAAGTGATGGGAGGAAAAACCTGCAGCCATTCCACTGAATTCTATTATTGACAACAGCAGAAGTAAAAAAATTAGAAAACAAATCCCTTTTTAAATAGAATGAAGTAAAAGACCTACATTGCTTGGAGGAAATGCTAATTGAAAATACCTTGCTAATGCTAGCTAGTCACAGGAAGGAAACATTAAGTTATTATTTTTAATAATGTTTACAAGTATATCCAGCCATTTCCAGCCAGTGAAAAATGTTAGCCTTGGTAAAATGTGGCAGTGCTACTTTTCACTGGTGATGCTGCTCATCTTCTCTCTGATAGCAATCATTAATTTTATTTTTTAACCCAGTCTTCAAATGAAGACAGATGAGCAGGAGAGTTTTAAATGCAAGCTGCTTATGTTCAGAAAAATGGCTGCGAGATTACAGATCACTGTGCCTGAGCTGAGTCCAGCGACTGTTTGGAAAGGGGGAGAAAAAACAAACAAGCATTAGGTGAGCAACAAACAGGCAGAGCCCGAGTGTGTGTGTGTATATAGAGGTGTGCATGCCCCTACCTGTGTTTTGGGATGTGAGGGGACCACAGGGAGGGAGAGGTAAAAGAGTCCTGCACAATGATACAGCAATCCAATTCATTTCCTAATTGCTATGGAGACCCACAGATATGATTATTGCTAATTGCTCTTGATAGTTGCAATGTTACGTTTTAACATCTATTTTTCAGTAGTACCAGCAGGATTGTTGGAGACCAGAGTGTGTAATGTATCACATCACTGGTAACACCATCCTACAGCCTTTTATTTGTCCTTTTAGCATCCAGTGTTGTCTTTTTAGTCAAGTGTCAATGAGCACGATGCAGTTTCTACATCTTTTAAGCTGTGATTTTTAGTATCTGACAGCTTTGCGTTGGTTATTTCTTACCACAGACACACTGGATTTGTGCTCATCTCCCAGTGCTCACAAGTCTGAAGTTTTTAGACTTGGTCCTGCCCACAGTGACCTCATGACTGGTTATTTGGGTACACCTTGTCCTTTTGGAAAGGAAGAGGTGACTTGGGCAGTGCATTAATAACAACAAGAGGTAGTTAAAATCTCCTCAATTAGTGTAGTAGAGAGTTGACTGTGGCTCTGCAGAGCCAGTCCCCCACTGTCAATGCATTGCCTTGGACAGACCTCCCAAACATCCTCCTTTCTGTATCCCCACGGGTGACCAAACCCCACCAGCAGGAGCTGGGTGTCCCTGTGTTGCTCATGACAGAACTCCTCTGTCTTGTTGAACGGAGATTCTTAAAATAAAAGTCCAAAACTGATTAGATCAAGCCAGAACTTTCCTGTGAAAGGACGGAAGGGCAGATCTGGGACTTCAACTCAGCTCAGGTACAGGAGTCTGGAGCCTGCAGTCAGGGAGAGCAGTCCCTGCAGCTCCTCTAACGTGCATTTTTTGATCAGTTCTTGTAAGGAGCTCTGCTGGCTCGGAGTTTGAGCAAAGACAGCATCGAACATGCCTCCCCTACACTTCAGGGTTTTCTGCCAGCCCAACTGCTCCTGGGGAGTGACCTTGTCTCTAGGAATTAGGCCTTTCCTTACAGTCCCTTGTAAGGAGTTGAGAGAGGATTAATTGGGTTGCTCACTGCAGTTTCTGGAAGTATCTCACATTTTTCAGTGGAAGATGACTCTGGAAGTACTTTCCCACAGTGAAACAAATCCCTGCCAAAATAAAATGATGAATCCTGAATATTACTGGCAGCATTTCATGCCAATTTTTGAGCAGTTCGTTTCTATCTGCACCTCCGTTGCAGACGTTCGGTGAGTTTAATGCCCAGCTGTCAGTGTTTTCCTCCTGAGCTGACCATCAGTGTGGGGAGCACAGGTGCAAGTGTCCTGAGCTTCCCCAGGCCTCACATGGGAGGCATGAACTGGGCTCAGCAGAAACCCTGTCAGGGCAGATGTGAGTCTGCATCTGAGACTGAGGGTGGCTCCTGTGGGAAAATGCTTATAGGGTGAAGGAACATTTCACAGCAAAGGTGAAATGTTACTTAAGACTTTTTTTTTCCTCTACAGTCACAGCATCTGTAACTAGGAGAGCACTAAAAAATTCTTCAAGGGAAAAGGTCTTTTTCAAGAATTACCAGAATAGCTTCATCCTTGTGGTGGGATAACATCCCCATCCACACTTGGCAGAGGGGAGCAGACACCCTGCTGACCCAGGTGAGGTTTGGTTATCCTGGTACTCAAGGTGGGAGGCGTTTTGCCCTCAGCAGTGAGGAGGAAAGGGGTTGCTGCCCTTCCTGGGGCCAGCAGCAGCCAGAGAAAGTATTTTGGTGCTTGCCCTTGAAAGGCTACAACACCCAAGAGATGCCTGGAAGCTTTTGGGATCTTCATGTGTTAGCTATGGGAGTGCATCAAATAACCATGGATATCTAGCTCCTGTTCTAACTCTCCTTCCACTCTCAGCTGAAAAGGGGTGGTTTGGTGCAAAACCAGCCCTTGAAAGGTGAAAGCAGCTTCTGGATGGTGGCAGGTCCTGGGTGGTGGTGGCGGCTCTCTTGCATTTCTCACAAGGTGAATGCAGAGGTAGAGAGAAAGTTGGAGAGTGGTGGGAGGTGTGCTGAGAGCTAACAAAGGCCTTCAAAGTAAGAGTGATGTTAGAGGGTGTCAGGAGGCAGAAGGTGCCAGCTGCCTGACAAAAGAAATATCATTACTCACTATTAAAGAACACTCCAGATGCTTGATATAGTCATGGGTGTTCTTCTGAAAATTTTTTTAGCAGAGCTTCTAGCCTGCCTACACTATTGTTTTCTGGAGTCCAGGCCAAAATCTGTGAGCTTTTGTTCAAGCAAATAGACCATGAATCTCATGAGGAAGAACCAGTCTTACGGTCTGATGCTGCAGAGTGGTGGTTGCCTCTTCAAAAATACTGAAATCCTCTTCACACTGTCTTATTCCTCCGGGACATCATTACTAACAGGGACAGATTGTGCAGATCCTCTCTCAGCAGTCCAGGGTGGGATGAACATTTGCTCTAGGCACTCTCCAGTGTTTCTGCATCATAGATCTCTCTCCATCTCCACTCTCTTCCGTGCCTTTATAACGAGCTAATGGACAACTGTTACTCATGCCTAGAGATGTGTCTGTATCAAGAAAAATGAAAGCATGAAAAAGTTCATCTGTTAACTTTCATTGGCAGAAATGTTATAGCGGATTGTACTCAAACTGCAGGACTCTTCCCAGACTTTACAAGCAGAGGAGTGATTGAAACAGAATAGGGAAAAAATGGTGTTAAAACGGGACTGCTGAAATTAAACAGGTTGAAAGTTGTCTGGCAGCTCCAAATACAGCAGAGAAGTATAGCCCTAGAGTGCAGCAAATTTAATCTTTGAACAGGTTTATTGTTTTATCAGGTTTTTGTTTAAGAAGGGTTTCATTATATATAACATTGAGATAAATTTTTACATAGCAGATTTATTCAACAGGTTTATCCCTTTAACAGCCCTCATTGTATTTCAGCAGTTGGTATGTGGGGTCTTATACATCAAGCAAGTTTATTACTTTATCAAGTATGAATTTTAAGAAGTTTTCCTAATAATAGAAGATGTGTGCAGATTTATAGGCGGCACATTGTTCTAGTCAGTGTTTGAGCTGTTTTACCTAATGTAAGCTACATCGTAGCTACATGACAATGCTGCTCCAAATGGTGGTAATTGTGCTGTAACTCATACTATCTTCCCACCACTGTAATAGATCTCACTTTGCTGTCCCAGTGTTTTAAAAACCCTTAAAAGTCCAAGTACAACTACCCTGACTAAATTGTCTCTGTAAATTAGAAGAACAAAGTGAGGTAAAAAGCAGTATCGACATTAGTAAGTAAAAGGATTGTGCTGAGCTGTTTTGATAAAAATTCACTACTTCTGGACTGCAGGAATTACAAATTCTCCAAAATGGGATGGAGAACTTGCTTTGGCATCTATGATAGGGAACTAGCAGTGTTTGGTGTCATCATAAATTTTTGATCCAAGGTTTTTCTTCCAAAGATATCCATTACTGATTATTCAATCCGGAAATCAGTTTTGGAAGTTATATCTTCCAGAGGGAATGGCATGAAAATTCAGGCAGCTGTCCCTGATTTGTGGCTCTTACTAAGCAAAGTAATTAAAGAATACTTGGGGTTTATGGCTTTTTTTAGGATTGTTTTAATCTTTCTGCTTCTGCTTGGAAGGAGAAAAGTAATATTAAAAAAAAATCCTTTGAGATGTAAAGTCAGTTCCTATAAATGTTATTATTATTTTTGTACTTTTACAGCATGCAATTCAAATCAAGCTGTATCTCACTCATTTGTTCTAATGACAAAAGAAAGATCTATCGCAAATTTCTTTATGTTGTGAAGTAGCAATTAATTTGTAGAGCTGGTTCAGTGTTTGCTGATGAAATGTTTTCCTATAGGAAAATGCTGATTCATTAAAACTAGCCTGTTTATAGATAAAAGTTAATTTAAATGTATTTGTCTCAGAAATATTGGAGGAAATCTGAAATTTGATTGAATGACAATCTGTATGTCTGTAGTTGAGGTTAAAAGGATTTTTTTTTTTTTAGAAACCTGAAATAATTTAAACAGAAATTAAGTGCTTCATAATTAATAGATTATTTGTTTTGTACTGGGTCATTTTTCTTTTTATTTCATACTTTGATTCATTAATACATTTGAGAGTTCAAGTTTTCAACATGGCTTTGGACAAGACATTTCTTGCACCTCACATTTTTACAGATGAGAGGAGTTTTCCTCCTAGCACATTGGGAATAAAAGTATAAAAAGAGTATTCTACTGCAAAATACACTGCAGATTTATACTGTGATGCAAATAATCTGCAAATTTAATCCTTGCCTCTAACAGGTCCTGTTTTCCTGACACCTTTTCTCACATGAGGAGTTCTAACCCAAGAAAAGCCATTTGTGGTTATGGCATACATCCAGTTATTTGTGCTCAATTGGCATGTTTATTTCTGAATATATTGTCTTGCTGCTCTCATATTAAAACTTTTCTGATCAGTGGGATCATCTAAAATGATGCCACTAAAATGTGAAAATTACTGCCATTTAAAATGTGAAAATTACTGGACTTGTTTATTTGAGAAGAGAACATTAGCCATGTCCTAGTTTAGACATGGCTATATTTGTACTTATAAACCCCTTCTTGTGAACACAGGAATTAGTACAATGTGATAGCTCTAATAAAATAGGTGTACTTCTATGCAGTAATCACATAGCTCTTTTCAGTGGTTCTAGTATAGAAGTTCTTACTTTTAAAGACTAATTTGATTGACACCTACTTGATATTCTGTGATGACTTTGACATATAGTATATCTGGTTGACAGGTGCGTTGGGTGTACTCTACAGATATAGATAGACTTTAAAAATGTATTTTCTAGAGGTAATTGTATGGTTTAGATAAAATCTGCAGTTCTTCCCAACGTAACTGTTATAACTGGCAGCTCTCAGCTCATGAAATATTCTAGTTTAAGACCACTTTAAAAAAGAGACTGACACTTTGGATGAACAGATAAATTCAGTGAGAGTTTTGTCACTGCCTTAGTGTGGCCAGGAGCTATGGCAGATCTCCTGCTTTGAAGGGACTTGGGTAGGCAGGGAACTGGCGCTTTACCTTGCTCCTGCTTCCCAACTGTGCCCTCAGTTTTCCTCCTTCCCCTCCCAACTATGTGTAACTTGTCTTTATACCAATCCCAGTGGGACAAAACCACCTTTTGTTTATGTTAACTTGATTCCACTGGCATCACTGGGGTTATTTTTCACTTCAAAAACATAAGTTGGCACAATAGATAGGTCAAATTGCTGTAGCATCTTTAGTCAGGGGGTGGGAGGAAGATGTTAAAGGAAGATGTTAGGTATTTCCCTGTTAAGGATTGTTTCTAAATGATGAGGCTCTTGGAGCCAGGAGTTTGATATTTGTTATGAGCATCTATTTCATGCTTCAAGAAAGGCCAGGGTACGTTTGTGTTAGATTGTGGGGGCTTTTTTCCCTGAATCTCATGTTTTTAATTTAACAGGCATGTTTGAGGATGACAAGCACTGTCCTTCATTTATAAGACTCCTGACAATCCAAATCTGCTGAGTTCCAGTGTGGTGTTGATGGTGCCTTTCTGCTTGCGTTGTTTCCTACTAATTGGTGTTCTTCCTCTTCCTGAATCATCATAATTACTGGTGCCTTCCTTGAAAGTGTTGATGTATCTAACATGGCTGAGGGTCTGGCACAGTGGCTCTGCCACATCTGGTGTTGTGGGGCAAAGTTACAGCAGCACTGGCACCAGCCAGGCACTGTCTCTCCTCTCTTCCTGCATAACCTTCCTTCTCCCACACTTCTAAATTGCTCTATGGAGATGATCCATTAAGAATCACAATAAAGCTTGAACGTTTGAATAACCTTTGAAATTATTGACAAATTGGCCCCAATGGACTGCCTAGAGCCTAACGTAGAAGAAAGAGATCGATGACAATGCTGCAGAGACAGGATCCAGGCTGCACAAGCAAGGGGATATGCTGTATGATTTTTTCATGCTGCCACTGGAGCACAAGCGTAGCAGGAATGATGCACTCTCAGAGTGGACCTGCTTTTCTTCTCATGTCCTTTTGGCAGGTTGTCTTCACCAGGTGCCTTCTCACAGCAGGGCCTGGGTTCATCAGGAACTCTGGAAGAAGTGACAAGCTGAAGCCACCAAGGGCTATAACCCAGTGAGGACTTAACATAAGATTGAAGCTTATGTTGTGTGAACCTGGAAACTCCAATGCACCTCCTCATCTCTGGAATTTCACCCACCTCGTAAGGAATTCACTCCAAATCCTTGTGTGATCCCTGCTGCCATCACATAGAAGGGTCTATAATCTTGGGTCTGTAATCTAATCTGAGGTTAGTTTATGGCTGAAATGGTGTTCATCAATTCATCCATAAACTAACCTCAAATATTTCCAGTTTTCAACTGCGGAAGACGTAGTTTGTTCAGAATCTCAAAAGAAATCTGTTTCTTTTGAGAAAACCCAAGTCACCACTGTTTGAGTCAAGCTCATGCTACTTTTTTCTTCCTTCTGTGCTCATGAGACCTGAGATCCTTGAGTTTAACAATTTCCATAGGAGTCCTGGCTGTTGGCAGGGGTTGGCACAAGGGCCATGTTCACATTTTTCACTCTGATTCTTCTGGGCTACCCAGGAGGTCTGAAGTCAATATGCACACACTTGAAAGGCAGGTAACAAAGTCAATTTATTAATGGCTGTTACACTCCATTCTATAGGAAAATTGCTATTTAGCAGAGTTTATTCATAAAGCTTAAATGTTTGGCGGACTAATGCTCCTTTACTCCACTGTTTTCTTTTACCAGACAAATGTGTCCCACCCAGGCCTGTTTGGCACAACAGTGACCTCTAAGGGCTCGTTAGATTAATGGTGTCTCCAGAGTTATCTTTAATTCTTATTTAAAGGTAGGTGTGTGGCTCTGTATCAGGTACTACCCCCTTCATGCTGAGCACATCTTTAGAAAGGTCAGCTCTTGGTAGGATCTGAATGCCTGCTCCTTTTCCCTTGTGCTGTATAAAGGCACCTGACCTTTCAGTGATCCTAATTTCTCTTCCTTTCCTCTTCCCTCCACTCTCCCTCCAGCCTATTATTTATTGAAGTGGAAAGGATTTTTCCCCCACCTTTTTTTTTTTTTCCAAATATTTTCTAAAATAAGTGACCAAAACCAATGATGACAAGTTAAAATCCAGGCTATCTTGCTATTTCACCAGGAACTTCCTCTTTTCAGGGCAATCCCATTGTTCAAAATTTGGAGCTGTGGGTATGGTTGTGCTCTGTCTTGCACTGGGAGACCCTATGTTATTTTTAGTAGATGAGTGCATTTAAATGCAAGATATGTATGTTTGGGGGGGGTTTCACTCTAAAATGTATTTTATACCCAGAAACTGGTGTTTGATTGGGCTGGTTAAAGATGGGAAGAAGAAGAAGGAATAAAGCCCAGGGGAAGAGGCAAGAGAGGATAATGGGTTAGTGAGGGTTGAAATAGAGCAGAGGAAGCAGAGTGTAAATATGAGCAAGGGGGCAAAGTGAGAAAAGGGACAGTGAAGGCCTGGGGGAAATAGGAAAGCCTTGAGTAATTGCAGGATTTTAAAGACAGCTGCAATGGGCAGGAGGCAAACGTTGAAGCAAAACCTGTGATCCTACCTAGACACCTTAATTATCACTGCAGCTTTGCAGCTGTGGGTTGTACATGTCTCCTGTTCAATTGACTTGCTGTCCCTTTCCCCAAACCACTTTACCTTTGTTTCTAAAGGGGAAGTTTTCTAGTTTAACAGTTGTATTTTTTTTTTTTAATTGAAAAGTGACATGGTTTTGGCAAACTTGTTTTCTGTCAGCAAGAAGCTGGTTAGCTCTTTGGTTGGTTCCACTTCCCTGGGAATTATCACTAATTGATTTTTTCTGTTCAAATCACTGCACTCCAGGGACTCAAATCACTGCACTCCAGTCTTTCTTGCTAAAATAAGGCTAAAACCAACTGCAGTTGGAGGTGGTATCCCTGCCTGGGCTGTTCAATTTGTAGACTTTTATCATGAACATCTTTACCCTTTTTGTATGGTCCTGATGGCATTCTTTGCTTGAGAGTTTTTCTCCCAAAGGGTTGGTCTCTCCCACTCAGCTGGGGATTTGCTGCTTGTTTTTCTATGGAGCTGGGTTCATCTGGGATTAATAAAAAGGTCTTTTAATTCAGTTTGGCCAACTCCAGTGTAGAATGATTGAGAGAAGCACATTATAGATAAAATTATTTTGTTTTGGACCTCACAAGAGCACCCTTTTACCCAGGTTTGGGACTCAGAACAATGAGATTCTGCTGGAGATTTATCACGTGCCTGGTGACAAGGAGCTGGAAAATTATCTAATATTACTCAAAAAGAGTGCACAATGCATGCAAAGCTGTTCAGAAACAATATTAGCCAGACTCATTATTAAAAACCTAGAATTCAAAGTGTGACTGTAGACAAAAACTTAGCTTGAGGGGATGGGAAGGAAATGAAACACCCCGTGCTTTAAAGGACTCATACGAAAATGTCGTGAAGGAGAACGAGCTCCAGTTTACAGGAATAAAACCAACGGCTGAGAGATCTGAGGAAGATGATGCTGTTCAAATTGCTGAGCGAAGCCTGTCTGGGTCTGAGGAGTGGGTTCACCTCCTGGCCATCCCCAGAGAGAGGCACAAGCCCCCCAGGAGCACCGAGGGTCCCCCCCATGGTGTGTGTAGCCAAATGCAGAGCGAGCCCAGGTGGGTGGTGAGGCTGGCACAGGAGAGCCCGGAGTGAAGCTGTGGGGGCCATCCCTGTGTCAGGGCTCGGGAGGGGTGGGTTTGCCTCTGCTTGATTAGCACTCCCTGTGACCAGGGGCACTTCGGATGTATCTCACTCTGTTTATGTTTTTGGTTCTTCTAATGAAAATGAGATCCCTGGTGTAGCCCTCTGCCATTTTGCACGTCAAACTGAAAGTATGTATGCTCGTTGTGGGTATTAGTGTCTCAGCTTAATGACAGAAGCCTCGGACAAATAAATCCGTGTGCCATGGAGGATTTTCCTAATGAAACTGAAGTACAATACTGTTTACATAATGTCCTTTAGACTCTATTCAAAACAGCAAATGCTGGACGTCGCCGTTATCCACCGACACCAGCTAATACAGGCAGAAATGAAAATGTAATGCAAAGTGGCAGCTCCTTTTAACTTTCCTCCAAGTCTCTCTATAGTGGCTCTGAGCATGCCCTCTGAACTTTTCCCCTCCTGGGTACAGGGGTTTTTTTATATGTTGGTTTTTGCTTGGTTTTTTTTTTTTTTTTGCTTTAATATATTGACATTCCAGCCCTTGGAACAAGGTCTTCACTCCTTTTCTCATTTCGAGATCTTGTTTTGGGAGAGCTCTAACACCTGTCCACTGATCGCCTGCCAGTCTGCATCTGTGCCCAGCTGACAGAGCTGTCTGCTTTGACTAATGATGTGATTGATGGACAAAATAAGGAAGAACACACAAAAAAACATTTCTGTCTGGTCTGGTGTGTCAGCAAGCCTTCATCAAGTGGCTGCTGAAGGTATATTTTGCTGCATGCCTCATTACACAGTAATGGCATTCCCAGGCAAAGCTGTTTCTTTTCATGACACAAGACAGCAGGCAGCTTTATGGACTCTGGGCCTATCGAGCCTGGAGGAGAGAAGCACTAAAGAGTGGTCATTTCCAAAAGTGCCTCAAGTTGCTTTTTTGTTGTCATGAATTTAATATGAATCAACACAATATGAAATGAGCATGAGGAATTTTAGTGACTAGTCATTTTTTAAGACTGCTGTCTAAACAGCCATCAAGGAAAAAAACCCAAACATTTTCTTCTACCAAACCTGTTGCAAAAAGAAGTCATCTGTCAATTTTATTGCATTAAGAAAGTACACAGAGGTGTATAGTCCAAACAAATGCCTGCTTCAGTGCTAAACATGTGGAAAACACCACACATGTAAAGTAAAAAAAAGGTAAGTGACTGGCAGAGTGAATGGAGTATTTAATAACTAAGGTTTAAATGGCTCTGTGTTCGAAGAAGGCTCTTGTGCAGTTCATATATCACGTTAGGGACTGCCTGCTCCAGGAAACACAACAATTAAGTGATAGTCATTAGGCAACAGGGCATGGGGCTGTGGAAGAGCGGCACTAAACCCCCAGCACACCTTTTCCTGCAGCAAGAGAGGGGCAGGACTGATCCAAAGAGAGAGGGAAAGAGGTGGGAGGTTCCTCCTCTGCACACAGCACCAGCCTCCATTTTCCCCCTCTGCTCAAAGTTGTGCCATTCACATCTATCCTCCATCCTTCCCACAGCTGCTTTTTACTCAGTGTGTCCCCTCCTCTTACTTCCCATGGACGTTTTGCATTTTGAAATACTTAATTTCATCCATGAAAAGAAGCAGAAAATTAGTTATGCTTTTTCACAAAAAAATTTTGGATTGTTTTCCTGTTCCTAATACAAGAGGTCTTTTACCATGGGCTATTTGGGATAATTTGTGAATTTAATGAGTTGTGATTAGTTAAGAAATTGTTCTTCATGTAATAGATACTACACACTAAATTAAAAAATGTACATGAGTTCTTTATACCCACTTAAAGAGAGAAAAACATCGATGTAAATTCTTGTTATGACAAATGTAAAAGATAATCTTTTAAAGTGCATTTAATTTACTGTAATAGTAAGAACCACTTTATCGATGCCTAAGAGTACAGAAAAAATGAATACAGGATAATTCAAAGCAAATAAATAGCACGATTAAATTCGGTATGGCACTTACTTACAGACACAATCACGTTACCCTTGCGTACCAGTTGAAAGAATAATAGCAGAATACCATTTTTTGATTCAAGAATAAAAGGCTTCTACATAGATGTGAATAACTAGGCAGGCTGTTAACTTGCTTTCTCTAGTCTTGGTACTAAATAAGGCAAATCCAGGCTCAAGGGAAGAAGAAATTCTGTTGATTGAAAAGTTTAAACAAAGCAATTATTCTATCAAGTGCAGTAGGGGAGCTAAGTACCATGAAATATCAAACACCTGCAGGTTTCCAAGAAGTTCTCTGCTGAAAACCAGAAGCAGCTGGGTGGAGGAGAGACCATTTTATCAGTAACCAATGGGTTTCTGTGCTCCACTGACCTTGAAGTCAATACCAGTGCCAAGAGCTCGCTGTCTGCTGTTTCTTCTTGCATTATTGGTTTGAGAACCATAAAAATGTCAGAGATTTACTATAAATCACAATTCAGTGGGGTTTTGTTGTCTTGGTTCATTTTTTTTTCTTTTTTGCTTTAGCTGAGCCTGATCATATTCATTTGTGAATTGAGGGTAAGTAGTTAGCAGAATGTGTCTTGTTGCCTTTTCCAGGCAGCTTTGCTGTATCTCTAACAGGGAGTTCTGTGTTTCTGTGCTAATTTGGCAATGCTGGTGGGTGGGGCTGGGTGGGGGCTGCTGGTAGGAGCTGCTGGGCTCCTGCAGTGGGCTGTGGTGTGAGCCCAGACAGGACAAATGGCTATTTTCTTATCTCCCTTGCTGCTTTTTTTTTTTTAGTCACTCAGATTCAGTTTCTGCTTTGGTAAGGTAGACATTCCATTTTTTTGGCCTGTTTTCCCTGAAGTTGTTGTGTGTGTCAAATTTGTCATGGTTTAATGGCTTACTGTATTTCCCTGCACTGGAACCACTAAACACATTTTCATTTAAGTTGGGATCTTTAAAGAATGATCATCTTATCCATCTGTTCAGAAAGCACGAAGACACAAATCTGGGTCAGAAAAGAGACTTGGAAAAATCCTCTGTACTCAATCAGTTTCTGGCAAGTGAATTTGTCTCATGACTTCAGGAGCTGGTGGAAAAAGAGAGAATTTAGCTGCAAAAATATTGTTATCAGCTCTTTGCTTGGAGCCATGGCAAACAGGTTTCCAGTTTTGTAGATGGTAGCAGAGAAACTCAAAAGGATATTTAACCTTAGGTTATTTTCTTTAATCTCAGAAGAAGCAGCCACCCGTTAACATGCCTATATATATATATTTATATATAGGAACATACAATCTTTTCTTTCCTAATCAGGTTTGTGTATCTCCCTTGATTGATTTTTCTTTTTCTTAAATCTTTAATAATTTTTCTTCATGGTTTCTGCATCCTGTCTAGGCTTTTCTTTCTGTTCTCTCTATGTGATACAGTAGTTAAAGGCTATGGCTCTAGAAGAAATCTGCTTATTTCTTCATTGTTTCTGACAGGGGGGAAAAAGCCTCTGAAGATCAGATGGCTTAATTAAGTATCATTTGGATTAGAAGATGGGGGAAGGGAGTACATTTGAGGTATTGGAACTATTTTGTGAGAATGTGTTTATATATGGATCATCTGTACACAAAGAAAAACAGGTTTTGTCCTTGCCTGCTTTTTGAACCCGGGTCCTGGGAGTGGAATCCATAGTTCACTGAATGTTTGAAGTACAGTTTTTTCAGTAGCAGCTTTTTTCAGTTTTTTCTAGGATGAGCACCTTACTCCAGTGGAGTTCCTAGTGATTGAAATGAAGATTTGACATGCACAAGGCTTTTGAGTGGTGTGCTGCTGGCCTGTGCTTCTGAGGTTGAGTTGTGCTTCTTGCTCCTACTGGAATCACCAGGAACCTGTGAACTCATCCCAGACCACCTGGCCTCCTTGGGAAAAGCTTTGGGCTCTGCAAGGTTGCTATTGATGTTTGCAATATTTGGTGCTGTTGAAGGCATTGTGAGGTCCTCTCAATTGTCATTTATCAGTATTGGTTGTTGCTGATATTGTTTGTTCATATTAATTAGCACAAAGGAGCAGGATTGAAAGGACAAAGGCTGCATGCAATTCTTGCTGGGGAAGGGAGTGAGATGGTCCTGCCCAACCAGGATGGAGTTCTTTGGTGGTAGTGAGGAGCAGTGTTTCCTCTGAAGAGATGGCATGCCAGGTCCTGGGGAGGCATTTGGCTCAGGCCACGCTTTCCCCTTTCCTTTCTCCCTGCTCATTTTGGGTGTGGTCCTGCAGTGGCCTCTCTGAAACACAGAGCAAAGCATTTTCTGGGAAACACCAACCCTGACTTTGCGTGGCAAACAATGGTGGCAGCAAGGCTGGCACACACAGCACTGGTGATGATCCTGTTCTGCGAAAAAGCCACCAAAAAATATTCAGTAAGCCATGGGTTGCAGGACTGGAATGCTGCAGATGCATCAAAGCCTGGAAAGTTTAATGGAAAATCTTACATTCTTGTTGATTATTAACACGAGGACATTTTTCCACTTAAAAAGGAGAAAAACTAATTATTAGTTCTTGAGTGCTCTGTGACCACTGATCTTTATAGAGTGCTATGATGACTGGAGCTGTGTGAATAACTGATGTTTCCGTTCCTTGGCAATACTAAATGTGGATAAATAGTTCAGTCAAATGAATTTTTTTTCTTCCACTTCTTGACTGTTGACTTTTATTTCTTTTTGTAGCTTTCAAAACAGAATGGAAGAAAATGTCCAAGAAAACTTCAGTTTAAAATGCTTCAGTATTCTCAGATTTTTATTTTTTAGTGGCACTGTGCTCTTAGCAATGCAAATGGTGCAGTGAAGTGGAAGTAAATTTCTAGCTGTTTTCCTGTTTTCATATTTGGTTTTGGTTTTGTTGGTTTTTTTTTTTAAACTTGAGAGGCAGATTTTCATAGAATAATTTGGCTTATATTTAGTGACAGTACCTTGCATATGGAAATCCCCAAGATATGAGAATAAGAACCTATCAGCTAAATGCACTAAAATCAATTTTAATCTTCTGGTGTCCACAAGAGGGGAAGAATCCTGCTCCTTGTTAGCATCTCCCTCAGGCTGTAAGGTTGATAGGGAGTTTAAGAGCCCCATGCAGTGACCCCTCAGACCAAGCTACTGAAGGCTGCTGTGTGTATTTGTGGATGAAAAAAGGTCCTCAGCCACCACACAAGTTTTGTCCTCATGCTGCATTTTCTTATCCCTGCAGAGTTTTGGGTGTGGGTCTATATGTCCAAAGCAGAGAGCACCATCGTATTTTGAGCACACCTTTGCCCCTTAAACGTGTCCAGCAAGGGGCAGAGGGGAGGAGCTGAGTTGTCCATCCGTTCACAACCTGCTAGTGTGAAATGCACGGTGAATATACACACTATTGTATTGAATGTTATATGCATATGTAATGCATTAGGAGAATGCTGTGTATAATGCAGCCACCATATGTCATATAAAATAAAAATGAAGAGGGTATATGAGCAAATACTGTAGAGCATATGGCAATATGAATATTAACCTCAATCTATAAATAGCTTCTGAAGTATCTGTTTTAAAACAGGGAAAGGAACTTAACATAATAGCAATTGAGGAGAAATTGGGCATCTTTTAAAGTTCTTGATGTCAAGGAGGCAAAATACCATTTCAATACTTAGATGTAATATGTACTTCCCACGAAAATAAATCATGTAATATTTTCATGACAGGCATAGAATTTTATGATTTTTATGACGATCATGGAATTGGGATTCATATTTTATAGATAGCACTAATAACAAAGAAAATGCATGTGAGAAAAGGTCTTAAGGAGGGAGGAATGGCAGTGAAGTCACAGAAAGGAATAGAAAACAAAGTAATTAGGCATTTTTTATAGGTTTGGGGTTTGTATTCAGAATAGCTTTTGGTACATTCACAAGACAAGCACATAGATTTTAAATGTTTAAAACGGAGAACAATAAATTTCCCCGTTTCCGATTGCAGTCACAGTAAGACTGAACTAATTGCTTTGGAGGTAATTTAACGTGTGTTTGATCTTAAGGCTGGTTTTGTTCATATATGGGGTTTGTACCTGCTGACCATTAACCTGTGTCAGATTCTCGTGCCACCTGATCTCCTGAAAGACAGAAGGGTGTAACACCCTGGACACTCCCGTTTGCTCCCTGCATTCCCTATCAGTGAGCATTCCAAAACCTAATCTCGTATGGAGAGACTTTTGTTAACGATGCCTTGTCAGCCAGCATTACCCCAAGGAAAACAGGGTTTCCTGCTATGTGGGATGCTTTGAAGGGAGGGCAGAGAGCACTAGGAATTTATGCCTTAAGCAAAATTAAAAGATGAACCTTGATTATCTTGAGCCTCCCTGGCATATGGGGCAGCCTTAGAACAGGGACAACAGACAACAGTTTTACCAAGCAGCTTAATTGGGATATTCTGCCAGGACAATGTGGGGGCTTGGGTTCGATGCCCACCTTTGTTTATCAGGGGACTTTTGGCTTGGGTTTCCTGCTTCCCTAGACATGCAATACAGATTTGGTTACACTGGGGTACCACAAGGGAAATATTCCACATCTTTCATATGGAAACTGCTTCAGTTTTCACCCAGGCTTGGTTTCCATTCTGTTTACTGTATTTTGCTTTCTTTGTGAGTGGTGCTGCCATGTGAAGATGAGTCTGGCAGGCTCTGGCTTCCCAAAGGGTGACTCCAGTCCTCGTGGGTAATTTTCAGCTTAATTACTTCTCATTTGAGTAAAGGGTCCCAGCTAGCTGGAGGAAAAGCAGGCTGTAAGGAGAAGGGAAACTGCTTGGGGAAGAAAGGGGAACAGTGCAGTAGGAAGAGAGGGAAATCTGTTTCTGTTACAGAAGACATGAAGTGCTCAGGAAGGAAGGCCCTGGCTGTGGGAGTATTCAGCTTCTGCCTTGAAGCAGCCAAGCTGCAGTGCCTGCCAAGAAAATGAAAAAGGATATTTTCTTTTCCCAGGAATTAGCCCAGTCCGTGTTTTCATTGCTGAGGGGGCACAGGATAATGCTGCTATCAGCTTTGTTATTTACTTCATCTCTGGCTCGCTCAGCAGCTGCTTCCTTGAATCAACATGTCCCTACCAAATTATGGTAAGGTTTTTTTACTTAATTTCTGAAACAAGCTAAAAGTCTTTTAAGACAAGGAATGGGTTTCTAGAGCAGACTGTTCTGGGGCCAGTTTTAACAGCATTTCATAGAGTAGAAACCTTGAGGAGATGACCCTTTGAGCTGGCATGGATTTTCTAAAGACCAGGTTGTATGTGAAGGGCTCCCCCCATGCCCCTGTCCCAGGATGCAGCACTAAGAAACACAGTGGTGTTACTGATGTAGTACTTTTTCACAGAATTTGTAGGAATTTATCCTAGGTCTCACCTTAGAGGTAAAATTTTGAAAGCAGCAGCTCCTTCCCTTCATCTTGATGGCAGACCGGCAAAGGCAAATACTGGGATCACTGGTAGCAGTGGGCAACATTTCTGCTGTAAGTATTTCAATTTCTGCCACCTTATCTCAGGTGTCTGGACTGGTGCTGGCCTTAGGCATGGAAAATGTGCTCTGTGAGGGTGAATTACACCATTACCTGTACACAAACCATGTTGGAAATGCAGAGGGGCAGGTGACAAAGTGCAGCTTGTGCTTTATCAGGTAGTCTGTGGATGTGCTTTCACTGCTGTCAGTGCCTGGGGTTTGTTACCTGGGCACTAAAGACCTGTAGGTTGGGAATCAGGTTGGCTCAACTCTAGATTTTCCTGGGAATTTGAATTTTGGTTTCTAGAACATGGGAGGCCAAAGGTAGATGAAGACTGGTTTTTTCTGGGTTTGTTTTTATTTTTTTGGTTTTTTTTTTTTTTAGAGATTAGTAACAGCCCTGCACTAACCTGAGCCACCCACTGCCACAGGTCAAGCTTTTAGAGGAGGAACCATCTTGCAGGGTGATCCTGCAGCCCTGCAGCTGGCGGCTCACCTGGCAGGAGTTACTCCTAAAAACCTTGTGATACTCTAGCATTGCTGATTTTCCACATTACTAGGACATGATGGTCCCAAAAGGCTTGTATGTATCGGTTTTGTTTCTTTAAGTGCACTAATTGATCTGATTGAGCTGGTAGCATGCTTTGACAGCGTGTCTGTCATGCTTTCCCTTAGCTACTCAGTTCACTGGGGTCTGCTGGTGGGGCATTTCATGTCATATTCTGTAGTATCTGCTAGGAAGATAAGTCAAGGACTCCACAAAATATCTGAATTTTACCTTTACCTTCTAAAATATCATGGTTTTTTGGCTCTAAGTGGGATGATTTGGTCCAGCCGTGTTTTGCTTTCCATGAGGTTAATAACAGTTAGCAGAAATAATACAGCAGAGCAGCCTTCTCATAGCAGTTGTCATTACTAGCTAGCATAGTAAAGAAAAATAATTGACTAGCAAAAGGTTTGATAACTCAGAGTTTTATGTTTCTCAGAAATGACTCATTCCCATATGCATCCTCCAAACTGCATTCTGCACGCTGAACTCGCCATAACCTGCTCTTAGAGAGGCTCTTCTCTCACATTCCCATTTTGGCATTAGAAGCAATAAAAGTAACAGCAGCTTTGAAGAGCATGTAAATGTATAATGGCTTTCCAAAGCGGATTGATAATTACTTATTGCACTAAATAATCCTAGAAGTGTGTTAGAGGAGGAATGTGAGAAGAACGAATGAACTTACATAAGTAGAGAAATCTATGCATCCCTTCTGCTGTCTGATTCATTTAAACAGTCTTATTACAGTATCAGTGTGGAGAGGAGATAATGAAGGCTGTCTTATGTTGTTATATCTTTTTTCCAGCTTGTTTTATTTTAAGAAATGCAATGGTAGCTCTGGGTGGAGCTAACAGTCACTACTGCCACTAGAATGTAGCATTTATTTCACTCTGCATAATATGGGGCATACAGCAAACATGCTAAATGTAAAAAGTTTAATTCTTGTGCAGTAATTATTTAGTATCTTGATGGTGATGGAGTTTTGTTATTTTAAAAAATATTTAATTTTGTAGATTTTTTTTTAAATAAGCTTTCAGCTGGCACCAAGTAGATTAATTTGACCTTTTTAAAGCTAATTTACAAGAATTATCTCCTCTTTTAAGCTAAATTATTTTGTAAATAAAAAGGTGTGACACAAGAGCATGGGAAGCAATTGAGCTTTATTCATCAATGGCTGTCTCTTGAAATCAGTCAGCACAGCAGAGCTCGATACTTGTGAGAAGACAGCTAGTAACATGTTGCTGGCTACTTTTTTCTTTCTTCTCCTTTTTTTTTTTTTCTTTAATACATTTTGGAGGTTGTCTTTTCTGCAGGTAGCTTTTAATTTAGTGGGTAAGAAATAGCACTTGTTCTTTATCCATTCACAGTGAATATGAGATTCGTTCTTGTGCTATGAAGGACTTGTTTTGGTATCTGCTGCAGGGATATTGGGAAAGTGGAATTTTTAGAGGTGCTGAATGACACATGAAAAGAGGTAGCTTGGGTTGCATCCAGCTGAAATTCAAGTCTTCAGACTGATGCAGCTGCAAACATCCGTTTAAACCTTCAACTGAGTTGTGAGTAATTTGAAACTAATTGTTACTAGAGATGTACACAGAGTGGCACTAAGAATGTGTCCTTCCCCCCTTCTGATGGTTGAGTTTGAGCTGAATTTTCGTGGGCTCTGTGCTGTGTTTGGCCACCAGGCTCTCCTGCTGCCAGCAGTGGGGGCACCGAGGGCTTGAGCAGCAGCTATTTCTGAAGCAATGCCGTGGTGGAGAACAAGGCCTGGATATTGCAGAGGGGGAAAGTGCATGTCTCTTTTTCAATGTAATTTATTTTTATTTCCATCTATGATCACAATTTTTGCCCTTGATGAAATCTTGGGGCCGGGAACCTTATCCCTGGTGTAGGTGAAAGATGATGCAATGCTGACACAGTTTGTGCCTCCTCGTGTTCCTGTGTCCCACCTTCAACTCTGGCAGGGGGGTTACTGTGCCAGGCATCTATAGGAATATTCACTTCATTTAACTGGTTAAGGGAGCAATGATTTTGCAGCTGATATTTCAAATCTCATCTATCCGTCTGCTCTCATTGAGGAGGGTTAAAAGAACTACTTACTTGTCACAGAATCCATGACAAATTCATAGATATTGAATATATTTCAATTAGCAAAATTAACTGGAAATATTTAACATTAATTGGTCAGTGCTTTTTTTTTT
>VYZP01072894.1:0-97515 GCA_013400635.1 Hypocryptadius cinnamomeus | reverse complement strand
AAATTTACATTAATTTGTTCGTGTTTTTTTTTTTTTTTTTTTTAATGCCTACCTCTTCCTTCTGGAAAAAGAATGTTTGTTCCCTTGTTTTCCTAACAAAAATCCCATGGAAAATGGAAATATCTTGTTTTAGGGCTAAAATCCTTGGAAGAAATCAGCTAGAATTACACCTTCTCTGCGAAATAGCAGCAATTAGGACAGACGCCCTCCTCTAACTCTGAGCCAGGCAGCTTGGGTGACAAATATGTCAAATTAATACATCACCAGGTATGAAAGCGCAGTTAGAATTTGACTGAGGTACTTCCAGCCTGAAAAAGAGAACGATTTATCAATGCAAACTTAATAACATCTATTTGAATCTAACTAAAAATCAATATTTCATTACCAAATTGTTAGTGAGAATGAAGAAAAATTGCGGAAGTCGGGCAGTTTGGTGGAAGAGAAGCATCAGGAGTTCAATGCGAAGACGGGATGATTCATGAGGCCAAGCTGGTGGAAGGGTGAAGGAGGACGAATGCAGAAAACTTGGAGGGCCCTCTCTCTGGTGACCTTGGCAGCAAAAGGGAAAAAAAAAACCAGAAAATGAAAGTGACTGTCAACTCCCAACAGGGATGGATCACACCATAAATCAAGCATAGCCCTGAGAGAGAAGAGAGGGGCTCGGGGTGGGGGGCGAGCACAGCAGCAGAAACCCTTGGGTGATTTAACTCTTTGAACCTTGGATGCCTTTTATTCGTAGTTTAGCGAGTTGGTAAAACATGTGTGAATCCCTTCCCTTTGCAGTGGTTTACATAAAAGTGTGTCAGGGGCAGATAGATGGTGAAACATTGCTTTCCATTGGCTGGGATTTAGAGTACAGTACCAATAAGTATTTCCTTCAGCCCAGGAAAAGAGAAAAATGAGAGACGGAGGCTCCTGTGACACATAACTAAATCAGTTGGTTGGGAGGCCTAATCCGGGAGAGACTTTTGGGTGATTTGCAGGGGAAAAAAATATAGATTTAAGGACATTAGTATTTCTATTACTGAAATAATCTATTGATCCAAACAGCGAGCAAAAAAAAAATCACTCCTTTAAGCCTGAAATACAAAGGAAACGGAAGGTCTCTTGGCCTTTTTTAACTTTTAATATTTGTTTAGTTCCTGAAATCTGTTCTCTGACAGAAGTGAAGGAGGTGACTACCACAGAGGGGGAGGTGACTGCCACAGAGGGGCTTGTAACTGTCATCTGACAGGGTTGGAAGGGGATTTGCAGGAAATGTGAATGTTACCTCTCTCAGTCAGAATTAAAACAGTGTCTGAGCACTTTATTTGCTGAAGAGAGGCACAGAGTATTCCTTCCTGGTTTTTACAGAGTCTAATTTTTTACCCTTTGTCCTGATACATTTTCTTACATTTTAAGGCTTTTTTCCCCATTTTTTTTTGTCCATCACAATAAGAAACCTGTGATTTTTTGAGACCCAAAAGGAAGTGTATTCATACCATCCATGAGCAGTGAGCACCTTTCATTTCCAGCTGTAAAAAAAAAGACTGACAGCAGAGCATCTGCAGTCCTGCTGTGGTGGGAGGCAAACCCTGTGCTCATCCACAGATTTCCATGAAGACACAGTGCAGCCTGTTCTGGTCCATACTGCCAGGAAAGGTCACTATGGTTGTTGCATTTGACTTCTGCCTTTCTGCATATTGAGGGGTGGCAGAAATAACAGTGCTAGAGGCATTAGAAATACACCTTGAGAATTCCATGTTGGAATGTTCCAATGCTGGGGCTCCTGCTGCAGTCCAGAGACTGGGGCCACATCTTTGGAAGCAGCATCAGGCAGTAGCTGTGTTTCCACACCCCTTGTAGTGGCCTTCACCAGGGGTATGGCACAGTTTTCCATCCCCTGGGGAGAAGCCAAAGGAGTGATCTGGCTCCCAAGCTCTTAAGGCTTGAAGGTGGTGGGAAGATGCAAAGAAATGTGAATGGTGGGTTGAGGGAGAGGCACTGGTGTGCTGTGTGCTGTGCTGAATAGCTCCCATTTCCAAAGAGGAGGAGAGTCCAGGATCTGTGGCACTACACTATATTAGGCCAGTGAAAGTCAGGCTTTCTTGTACCTAGGGCATCGTTTGGCCCACCTTTGTGTGGAGTGAGTCTGAAAATTAACATATTTGTTCTTTCTCGACTTCGTTTTGAACCAACTTGCTGCTCTATCTTGAGGCATTTTCCTGCCTGGTGCTGGCCACAAGAGGGAATGGTGTCTGGCACTGTGCAGTTATGGGGCACCAGGCATGGGCTGTCACCTCCACCAGCACTCCCAAGGTCACCTCTGCACAGGAAGCCATCACAGACTGGATTTTGGGAGCAGCCTGATGCATTAGCTCTGAATTAATAGGTAAGAAACTGCTTGCTGCAATTTCCCAACACAGAGGTCATGCTGACAAGGTACGTGGCACTCTGGGAGATGCTTCCAAGCACGTGGGTGCAAAGAAAGTGTCCAGAGAATTCAGAGGGCTCCTGGGATTTTGTTAGCAGGTTGCTCCTGAAAGGTAAATCAGCTGCCAGGAAGGGGGCAGATAAGGGGCAGCGGTGGGGTTCAGAAAACATGGCATAGTATGTAGAGATCCTTACATGCCTGGCAGTTCACTTCTGGTACTGCTTTTTTTTCTAAATATAGGGCTCATCTCAAAGCCTCACATGAGAAGTTGCAGATCTAATCAAGGTCAGAAGAACATTAAAAAAAATTGGAACAGGAAAAGGCCATCAGGACCAATGTTTCTGTTCCTTTTTTCCTCCTGTCTTAGCTCTGGATCTTGGCTCTAATTGCCATTTATTTTTTATTGCTCTCACTATACTTCTCATATAATGTTTATATTAATGGGCAGGGGGAGGGGGGAAGTGAAGAAACACCAGGAAATGGAGTGCAATTGGAGTATGTGAGATGTGGCTTTTGTCTTCTTTATCACTGTTTTCTTGTAGTACTTCCAGCTCAGATATTAATTTATCATTGAGAGTGCTGCAGAAGTGTGGTCCCTTGTATTTTATTGAAGGCTTGATCTAAATTCCAGATGGTCACCATGTGATCAAACCAGCCCTGGGCAAATAGGATATTTCTTTGTGTCTATATTTGATTTCTTTGCCAAATTCATACCTATCTAATCTTCTGCCCATGAGCCTGCATTCATTCATTCATTCTTTAAAGAAGTGTGCAACAGCTCCACCTCCTCATGGGTTAGAGACAATGAGGGTGATTGCGAATATTCCCCATCTAAATGCGGTTAAAATGCGATGCTGTTGCAGACAAATAATAGCTTTTCACGTCACAAAAACGTCTAGCTAAAGTTTGCAACAGACAAATAATTCCTCAAAGAATGAAGGGTTCTCAGAAAATATGCAGTGGGGGACGTGGGTGTATTGACACGACGCTGCTGCAAGGAAGTGCTTTGATTTTGGGGATGTGAAATGCTCTGAAATATTACTCAGGAAAATCCACAGAGCCCTTCTGCTTGTGGAGTCCCTGCTTTACTGTAGGAGTTGAATAGATGTGAATGAGAGACTGTCTGTACCAAGCAGGTTCTTTCTTAAAAAGAAAGGCAAATTTCAGATTATAACAAAATATACTTCAGAACACAGAAGTAACAATATAAAAACCTTCCTAATCATGATATGATTAAAGGATTTTTAAAATCTGCCTTGTAGTCACATTTCCATTTCCTGATAAATTCCATACTTTCTTTCAAATCACTTCTCATCATAATACGAACTGTAAAAAATCCTTCCATTTCTGCAGCCTGCTACAAAAAAAAAAAATGGGGGTGGAAAGGAGAGAATTAAGAAGGCTCCAAGTTTTATCATTCTGTTCATAAAGCAGCACAGCAACCATAACTGCAGCACAGAAAAGAAACAGATACTGTAATGTCTGAGGTATTCTGTGCCATAAACTCCCATAATAGAAACAGATGGCAAAAACGCGTTGGAAGTAGGGGAAGTACTGTACATGCAGCTCTACCCTAACATATGAGGAGATTCAGGCCTGACACGTAAAGGAATACGTCTGGAGCTCTGCCAGCGCTACTGTGTGCTGCAGCAGTTGGTGCTAGAGAGGAGAGAACCTGCGATTTTGGGCTTGGGGCTCCATGGCAGCTCAGCAGCAGGACTTGTTCCTGTGCTTCAGCGGGTGTGGTGTTGTGGCTGGGACAGCAGAGAAGGGTGGGAACCCCTGTGGGGTGTCACTGGGAGCTCCCCCAAGGGCCCCTGGTGCTGTGGCAGCTTGGGCATGCTGCAGAGAGCTGCGTGCCAGGTAGTGCTTTGGCACTTCTTTCTCTCTCTGCCTCATCTTTCCCTCCCTGCCTCTGCTAAGCAGGGATCTTAATGTCTAAAGAGAGCCAAGCAAAGTTGTGTGGTGGGTATCATAGATGCAGTGAAAATGGCAAAATTATTTTATTTATTCCTGGCATCTTGCTGAGGAAACCTCACTTGTTTCATCCGGCCTTGTTTCACTGGTCCTGCTATGAGTGAAAGGAAATATAATGTGTGCATTGCACTAGAGGGGGAGCTGAAGGTCAGGAGTGAAATATGGCTTTCTGCTGCACTTGGTCTCAGTCTGAATGTTACCTACATTATCATCAGAGCTCACTGTCATAATGGGGAGACCTTGTCACAGGAGGGAGGTCACCTAGAAACGGGAAGAAAAATTCAGGGGGAAATACTAAATAAGATAAACCAAAAAGAAGACCAGTAGGGTACCCAAACTTCCTTTGTGTATTTTTGAGAGCAGTAAATTATCTGCAAAAGACAAGCTTGTCCTCCAGTACCTGAAATACCACTGTTGTCCTGGGCTTGAAGTGCCACTCTCCAAACTTCCTGGAGTTTTTTTATCAGCATCTTTCCACCTGGGTGTCCAGCTTTGACCTCTGTGCTTTTGTGACGGGTTGTGTTTAAAAACTCCAGCTACATTTCAAGGCAGTCACCTTTAAAATACTTATCCAAGAGGGGCACAAATCAGGTTATTTTCATTAGACAACAGATAATGGTAAAGAAACTTCTCTATTCTCTGTGCCTTAAGACTGCAGTCAGACCCCTGGCATGGGCACCGTGCTGCAGGACAGCCTGAGAGCGTGGCTGGGAGAGAGCTCTTCTTCAGCACCTTGGGGAAATTCTGCTGCAACGTTTTTGGAGGTGAGACCTGTCCTCCCACTGTGTGGCTGAAATGTCTGCTTAATTGCAGGGCAGGAGAGATTTTAAACATCAGTGCAAAGAGCTAAGTGTTGTGTGGGTCCACACTGTTTGCATACCCTCCGGCCACCCAATTAACAGCCTAATCTATGTGCGGATCCACTTTCATCTAAAGTCGTCAAAGAGCTTTGCAAACATTAATTCATATTAATATGTTGCTAAAAACAAACAAACGAATGTTTCCTTGGTGTTTCCAGGCCTCTCTTCCCCCTGACAAGAGTTGAAACCAGTAATCTCCAAGGTGGTGCTGGTCACCTGCTTTGACAAGGTGTTTGCCCAGTGCTGTGTTGTGTTGGCAGCAAAGTTTGGGTCTCCCAAGACCACGAGCAGCCACCCTGACTGCAGTTCAGCAGGGCACAGACTCACCTTCCCCTCTGTGTGCCACTGATGTGGTTTCTCCCTGGTACTGCTGAAATAATCTGGCCCAGCAGCTGCTGTTACTAACAGAGTAGGAGTTACTCCAGATTGCTGTGGCAGTGCAAGGGGAGAAACCTCAGGGGCTGCAGCAGCCATGGAGGGTGTGAGCACAGCCAAATCTTGGGGCTGCCACCTTTGGGGCTCAGCCTTGGCTCAGGGGCATGCTGGGCTCTGGGCACATCTGCCCCATGATGCCTCAGCTGGAGAGACAGCTGTTTGTCTGTCTGCAAATGAGATTAGCTATGGCAGTAAATATCCAAAATTCAGATTGCTAGTCACACGTTGTCTCCTCTCTGGTTTGCAACAATTCCTTTGGGGACTCACCAGAATTTAACTGCTAATATTTAGACAAAAAGATTTTACTTTTCAGTCTACTGGAAGGAAGTCCCAGGAAATAAGCCTAATTTTATCTTTGTCTAAAATAAAAAACCAACCCAGCCAGCACAAACCCACAACCAGGACAAACTGAGTCTCAATATTTAGAGTGATGGTTTGTACAACTCTAGACCATTCTGGTGGGTTTCATTCCTATGTCAGATGTGGTGGTATCACTAACAGGTATTTGGAGATGGGAGTGCAGCTGTGTTAGCACAGTCACCAGGAGCTGGCTGAAGGGGATCTTTGTGGATATTTCCTTTGGAATGCATTCAGCCACTGAAATCCAAAGCCAGGTACCAATATGAGCATTAGTTCACATAAAATGCACTCTTTCATCTCAGTGTAGTTGTTGCTCTGACAGTTTAAGCTTCTCAAATACCATATCTCTTTTTAATGAAGAAATTGCACACTGGTATACAGAAATGATGTATTTACAGCATAGAGCACCTATTCATGTATTTTGGTCATTTTAACTGAGTTTGGAAGACTTCAGAAAGTGAGAAATACAACGTTTCATTACACAATTACAGCTAATTATTTTAGAAATACAGTTTAAATGCAAGTTATCTTAAATTTATTGCTTATCTGACTGGAAAGATCTAAGGAAAACCTGAAAATCATAAACTCTTCCAGAACATTATATTTTATGCAGTCCAAAATGTGACACATGGGGTCTTTAATAATTCACTGCTTGTTAACATTAAACAACTGTTAACATGCTCAAATAATTAGTTATGCTTGCTTGACATGTTTGCATCTTTAATAATTGATGCATTTATCTTAATTACTAACAGTATTATGGTCGTAATATGCATCTTTTTTCTATCTTAAAATTTTAACAAAAACTGACTTTTTGCCAAAAATGATTATCCTCTAAGTTTTAATTACTCATTGTAATTAAATTGCAAGCTGCAGTATTTTATTAAAAATATCTTTCACAAAAAATATTTAATGGAAAAGAGGTGATTTGTTGTTTATGCATCACACTTAGTAAATATTTCATAAGTTTGATATTACCCTTTCAGAGCAGATATAAAAAACATAACATTCTTAATATAGGAGTCAATTTAAAAGCTGCTATAGTAGTCTTCATTTCTCCTCCAAAAGGTTTGCAGAAGTCGGTGAATAAAGGAAGACAAAAAACAAACAAAAAATGTGGTGTTGATTGCAAATTGGGTGCCCACAGTGACAGGAACCAAGGTTGAAGATGTGCTGGTGAGTATATCACACCTTCACCAGTGGAATTAGTCTGACTTGAAATAGAGCTGAGCATTAAAAGTTTTTTCATTCTTCAGTGTTCTTCTGATTCAAGTTTCGCTTGCAGGCTGCTAATAACAATAGTGGCAGTAGTTTGACTGTAATCATTTATTTATTGCAATGCTGATAGAGATGGGGGTGAGCTTTGTGTCAGCCAATTAAAAAGACTGTGTTTTCAAGGCCTTCCCATTGCTAAGACAGGCTGGTTTAGATTAAGATGGTTGTTTCTGGTCCCTAAATGTTGTGGAGGCAATTACCACTCCTGTGGAATGACAAAACTTGTTAATGATGTCAAAGAATTCAGTCACATCCGTGTTCTGGTGTGTGGTTGTGTTCCTTCCCAAATGACACATGAAGATGCTTGAAAAAGCATCAGCATATTGGCAGGAAAAAGTCCATTTGTGAGACAAAAGTGTTGTCCAAAGTTTTAGATTTAAACCCCAAAAAGCTGTGTGATGCTGTCTCTCAGGGCTACGTTTAGCAAGTGACTAATGAGAGCCCAGCTTGTCTCTTAGGTAGGTGGTTTCTGAGAAGCTAATACTTGAGCTGTGAGCCAAAGTCAGCCAAAACACTGCATTTTTATTGACTGTGTGCCTGGGAATACATCTAGTATAACATTTTTTTAAAGACAAGTCAGTAGACCTAAGGGGCACAAATGTCCCATGTGTCAGACAATGTGGGCAGGAAGATTGTGGCCAGATCCAGAAGTGTCTCCTCCAAGCCATCAACGTAGAAGTATTCTTTCAGCAGGATTTACTCCAGATATGACCCTTTGCCAGAAAAGCAGCATGAGATCAGGGGGAGAAAAATGCTGAACTGAGATGTTGGGCTCTATGCTCTCTCCTGTCTCTGGGGCTTTCCTGCCTGCACTGAATAAAACCCACATATGTATCCTCAGCTGCCAGCAGAGCCTCTGGTGCTGCAGCTTCTGCAGCAGCATCCCCACTGCGGTGAGACTGGAACTGACTGAGAGAACTGGATGTAGAGCAAGAGCAAAATGAAGTTGAGTCCCCAGGAATCACTGCAACTAAACTGCTGGAGTGTCTCACAGACAGGGCAGTGCTCTCTCCTGCCATGATGTCCAGCACCAGCTGGCACATCCACTGTGTGCAGGTGAGAATGGCAAAACCATGGCCAAGGCTGCCCTTCCCACTGCTGCTTCTGGATTCACTGTGTGCTTTTAATCTATGCTGTGTCTTCTGACAGATTTAGAAGATTCTCACTATTGCAAAGTCCTCATGTCCTTGACATGGTGTTCTTCAAAAAGTGATTTCTAGTCTGATTTTAGAGTTAAATAAAAATTTACACATCACAGATCTATTAATCATTTTTTCCCTTCTGTGGATGTATCTTCAGATTTCAGTGATTGATTTATGTGGCCAGATGGGTGCATTTGTTTCCTGCTGTCTTTCAGTCCAGCAGAATCCATGCACGCTGTGCAGTACAGTGGGCTTGAACTTTCACTTGAAATGCAGTACTGTACATTAATCCTGAATACTGTTCCTTCTTTGGAACAAATGGGATTCAGATGTGACTCCTTTGCATGTGGCACGAGCTGAGGTTTTCCTCTCAGTACGTAAAGAAGCCATTCCTTTCAGCTTTAAGAGGAAAACTTCAGTATAGCAGGAGGTCCTGCTCATGTCCTCCAGGGTTTTGCTCCAAAAGCCTTTGCCTTTCTTTCCTGTCCCCACACAATGTGTGGTGGCTCATTAGCTGCTGCCAGAGGAGCTGATTGCAGGGAGAGCAATCTGTGGTGTACACATTTATGCTGACATGTGTTAATGTTGTAAGAAGTATTTGCATATTGTCAGGTCAGTGTTCCCACATCCTGAACGGTGAGGACGGGACCATGAGGACCTGAGAGGGGTTCTGTGGGAAGAGCCAGACCTGGAATGGAGTGGACACAACAGTTTGATTCTCAGCAATATTTTATGTAAGGGTACACGAGGGTGCGTGAGGCTGTCCTGGGCTGCAGCAACTGCATGTAAACCTTGATCCAGATGATGCCAAGGCTCGTGATGACAATTCCATTTCTGACAGGGGATGGGAAGTCTCAGGAGCAGCAAGTTCCCAGAGGCCATGTGAAGGCAAGCAGGTGGTAGGAGAGGGAAATCCAAATCAGTGCTCCTACTGAGGGACCAACTTCAGAGAATCCACATGTGAGAGAGGTCTCCCAACAGCACAGGCAGGAGCTCACACTTCATTAGGCCAGGATGCCTCATTATGACATGCAAAGTCACAAGAAATTAACTTCAGAAGTTTTCCCACTCGGGAAGTGAGTTATTTTGCATGTAAGGTGTGTGTATTCCTGTATGAAATGGAATTTTTTCCTTCTTTATGCAATTAAAAGATAACCTCTTCTGGTTTATGATTCATGGCCACTTTTCCAGCCCTGGTGGTGCACGAGGGAGAGGCCAATGGAGCTGCACTGTTGAAAAGGCTCTGGCCAAGCAACAGCAGGTGTTTGGGTGGGAGTGTCACTGTGGTGTGACAATGTTTTACTCTTCCAATGGAAAAAGATGCAATGCATCTTTTGCAGTGCAAAATCAGGGGTTTGAGTGGTTTGTCTTGCTTCTGACATCCATTTCTCTCAAATTTCAGTATCATGGGATGGTAATTTCTAGTTTAATCATTTTTTAAGTCTCGACATTGACTGAAACCCTTACCCAGATTTGCTGAAACACAAAGAAGGCTGTCCTGGGTGCTGCTGCCAAAGCAGGGGTCCGTTTGCAGAGTGCCTTACTGCAGCACCCAATTCAGAGCAGGAACTTTCAGCAGAAACCAAGCAGGAGAGCTGTGAGGTAACCTCTGCTGCTGGGACTGCTCAGCCCTGCTGGGCTGGCACCTTTGGCTCTTTATTTCCTTTTTTTTTTTTTTTTTTTTTAATCTGAACATTAGGAAAAGAAATTATATACAGCTGTAACAAACCCAATTGTATGTTTTATTCCGAACTCTTGTGACTGGCTTCCCATGACCTGCAGGCAGGGGACGCTGCTTTCCTCAGAGCACGTTCCCCTGGGACCAGCCACCCTTGCTGCTCCCTGCTGGAAAAGCTTTGGCCAAAACTTGGGCTAATTCCTGCCTTCACTGATGCTGGTGAAGGAAGGAATGAGCTCCTTACGAGTTTCGTGCAGAGATTAAAATGTGAGTGCAGAGAACAGAGCGTGCCCAATGGCTGGAAGCGATGGCAAGCACTGATGTGCAGAGAGGTGAATTTCCAGGAGGAGACTTTGAGAAAATACTGCTCACAGAAACACAGGTGCTTCCCTGTGAACTCTGTGATTTGCAAAATATACATATGATTTTTACTGTATTTTTAATGTGAGCATGTTCATGTTTATGACCTAGAATATTTCAGGTGTGTGCTACATTCTTTCTGGCTCACTCAGGGTTTTGACATTTGTACGTCTTTGCTCACTCTAGGAGTATTTTTAATGACTTGTATTAATTCAAGGTGTCCCTTTATGAACTTAAAATTTTAAAAAAACCTACTACCTTTTAATGACATTTCCATTTATTGAGAATTATTACTTAAAATCCTAAATTAACATTCTGCTCTTCGATTCTGACAGAGCCATTATATTTTATACTACAAGAGTTTAGTTAATTTTAAATTATTAAACCCTATTGGCTGCATGAAGTGAGCATCTTTAAGCAAGTTTCATAGTTCAGGTGCATTCCAATAAACTATGACTGCAAACTTAATTTGAATTTTTTTTGCCTATGTTACTTTTTATCCTTATGTGTGACAGTGAGTATTCTGATTTCACTTTCTGGCCTGAGAAACGAAACAGAAGCTGAACACAGTAACAGCATTATGGGGAGCAGCCTGTACTGGGCAACACAGCTCTTCAAACTGAAGGCAGAGAAAAATCACAGAAATGACAGTAAGTCTTTTTTTTCTGAAGGAGAAATTTAAAAGTTCATTACATAAACTTTTCCTATATAGGAAACTAATTTCTTCCAGCAACAATATGTATTTAATTTGCATGTAAAATAATTTTATTTTGATTTTCAAAGATATTTGTTGCTTTCAGATGTCACCTGGCATGACTTAGGTAACATTCTGATTTCTTCATGAATTAAGGATGATAATTTCTTGAGACATTTAAGCAGGGAAACAATTTCTAAGCCACTTGTCTTACAGGGTGACATCTAGTAGGTGGGAAGAGCTTTCTATAGGTGGAGTCTAACAGTCCTAACCAACTGCAAAGGAGCACAGTGGGGATTAAAATAATGTATGCAAAATGGGTCACAATATAATGGGAAGTATGGACACTTTTCTCTTAAAACTGAAATTACACTTCAAGGGCAGTATGGATATCTAGCAATAAGCATCATTTTAAAGCCCTTCAGCTGCTGTGACTTCAGGTGAAATTTGCTGCAAGCCATATAGATCTGCTTTAATTATTTTTTGAATCTGCAAACTCTGATCATTTGCATGCATTGCTAATACACTCATCTCTGAAACCTGAGCTGTGCAGTTTGGGCTTTACAGATTTATCAAGTGAAACAATTCAGCTAATATCACATTAATTTAATTAACTTTAATTTTAAATGACTTGCTGGAGCACCTAACAAATGTAACATCTCCAAGACATTTTAGCAGATAGCTGTGGCTTTGTTGTATGCTCTTGTCTTCATAGTGAGAAAACATCTTGTTAGCATGAAAGGCTCCTCACTACTTTAGAAGAGAATATTTTGTTTATACTCTAACGTTTGCCTTGATTGCCTGGCTGTCATTTCAGAGGTGCAAGAAAACAGCAGAAGTGCAGATTGGTGGGGGGCTGATATAATTTAACATCTGGACTGTTGTGCAAGGACCTCTTTCAGTTCCAAGTGGCATTGATAATTTATTGTCAGTTTGGGATATCCCCAGGAAGCTGCCTGCAGCCTGGGAGCGTGAGTGCATGCCCAGCTCCTGGAGTGCAGTGGCTTCAGGAGAGCTGGACCTGCCTTTCTGCTGAAAAAAGCACCAGGCTCTGTGCAAGGCTGGTCCCAGAAAGGAGGGTGAATGTGGTACTTATTCTTCCATAATTTTTTTTTTTTAAAGACAAAAATAGTCCAAGGAAAATTCAAACTATCTAAAATCAGTCATCGGGTCTTCAGCTGTCTCATTGTTGATTCAAAGTTTAACGTCAACTACTAAATATAGAGCAAAATATTTTTATATTTATGTGAACATATATCTCTAAAATATATCACATGGCTAAGGAGGCATATTGTCCTGTCTGACAGCAAGGTAGGTATGCTAAATATTTTCAGAAATATAAATATAGTCCATTCCAAACATTCAGTTTACAGTTGCAAACTGGAAAAACTACCAGAGATAAGGCCATAATCTGTGTGTGGACACAGTCAGGAAGATAAGGGCAGGAAGATTGTATAGGAAAAGCATTTTATTCACATTCACTTTTCATCATACATATACATTAAATATTAATAAACCTGTATGAATATTCATCTCTGTTTAATATTCATTTATACACAGAAGTTTACAGCCGATCCCTTTAACTTTTGGTGCCAAAAGCAGTGTTCAAAGGCTTGTGCTGCCATTGTTTCTGCAAAACGTTTACATTTATCTGCTGTAAAAGAGGCTGAATGGCACCGAAGAGTGTCGTGTTTAGTTTTAAAATGCCACAAATAACAGATTTATAGATTTTTCTAAATACATTATTTTACCTTGACAGCATTAATCATTCATGCTTCCTTCTTTCATTTTTCTACCTGCAATGGATTATTGAAACAGAAAATAACAACGGGAAAGGCTACAAGCAGTATCAAAATGTCAAGTTTGTACTTACAGTTGTATGTGCGTAGACAGGGTCAAGAGCCTCAATTATTTGTATATGTACACAGTGGTACTACATGAAAGGTTATGTCACCTGCAGCTATTTTCCTGCAGATTTAAATAGGACTGATATTCAACTCCACAGTCAGCCACTGACATGGAACATAGAATTGTAAAATACTATGAACTCTTATGTCAGGACCTAAAATATGAACTGGGTGATTGCAAGGTGTAGCTGTGGGCAATCCTATGTATTGCAGTGTAAGTCCTTTAAATTACTTTGTGTTATCCCTGACCTGTTCTTTTCATTTAAGCATAAGCCAGACCAACATGGAAGTACTTTCCAGGGAGAAGAAAAACCCTCAATATAGCCCATTTTTCCAGTAGCATTTGCTTGGGTTTTGAGGGGTTTTTTGTTGTTTTCTTTTTTTTTTTTTAAAGTTATTTTCTCTAACCCAGGTATAATAATTTTAAGAATTCCAAGATAATGGCTTGCATGCTAATGACATGCAGGTCTTATATCAAAACTGGCAGCAGCATTATTTGGAGTGGGATGTGTGGTGGAGCTAATCAGTATATTTTCACGGTGGAGGGAGGAGGAGAGAAGCTAATCAGTAGATTTTTTGCTAGTGATTTGCTTATCTAAGATATAGTTTTCAAAAAAAAAAAAAAAAACCAAAAAAAAAACCAATGGCATGGAGTTTTCTTGACCAAGCTCCTTGTGGGTAACAGTCACTCTTTTGAAAGGTCAGCACGAGACCTCCAACTCAGAAAGTCTTATTTTTTGAAGAAGATTGATATAAAAGTGCTTTATATCTTTAAAGCAATCTACTAAACCAGCAGTAATAATCATATAAATCAATAGACTTGTACATCACTGATGTATGACAGCATGAGGGACACAGTTAAAATTGTATATTCAGCTTTGGCATGGACATTTGTGAATTCTTGAGAGTAACTTACTACTTCCATATCTTTAGCCTTAGAAAAAATAAAGCTTTACTGAAGACCTAACTGTACAACATTTATGTACTGTTAAGCTTGCTTTGATTTAAATTATTTATAGATATTGATATAATTAGCACTGGGAAGTAACTATCTTAACAGACAAAAACATTTCAAAGAATAAATAAGTAAATTATTAGACATTAACATCAACCTCTCTATCTCTAGTCAGGTAACACAAACCAGATACATATGCTGAATTAATAGAATTGTTATTGCAGATTTATTTTGAGATATACCATACACTAAGTAATTGTGATAATTCATCTTTGCAGTTTTTACACTTCTGCCAATGGAAAATTCTGTTCATTTTTGGTTTTTATCAGATAGTAAAATACAGATTTCACTGTCTCAAAGTACATTAGAAGTAAATGAAGGCATTGAGTATTGCTGAATTAATATGATTTTTAGAACTTACTATTAAATTCTGTTACACATCCAAAAGTTTGATCCTTTCTTTCTGGGAGGATGAAATTGGTCATTATTTCCTCTGGAGCAAGGCATTACCATTAAATAATACACTCTCCTCTGTGTAGTTTTTGTTTTCACCATTTTAGACTTTTTTTCCCCTGTTACTTAATCTGTAGAGTTATCTCATTCAATTATAAGAGATAATTGATTTTAATAAGTGCTAATTGTTCTGCAAAAATTCTTCATATCCATACACATCCTTATATCCACACACAGAAGCATTCATGCTACAGAATTTAATATCAGTTCCGGGGAAATGACTTTGAGCTGCTTAACTGAAACATGAAAATCCTGTGGGCTCCTTCTTACCAGTACAGCAGGGAAAAGAGCATGTATAAATTGGGATCAGTAATATACAGGTGGTACCTTTAAGTTTTAGGACCATAATTGGATCTATCTGATGAGGGAAATAGCAAGGAAGGAAAAGAGATGGTCAGAGGGAGGACTGAAAGAGGGAGCAGTGGGTGCTCCTAGTTGTCTTTCCAAGGGAGGTGCCTCTGGCAAAACTGAACTTCCAGGGAAGGGTTTGTGTTTGGTGCACCAGAGAGAGCCCTGGGACACGTGGGGCCAGCGTGGCCAGGGCTGGGAGCACTCCTGCCTGGCACTCATGGAGGGGGTGGTGGGGAATTTGCCTCCATGCTGGTTATCTGGGGAGAGATTATTGTGGGGTTTTTTTTCCCATGCTTTCTTTCCTTTTCTTCCCCGTTTTCTGCAAGAGCAGGTTTCATGAGTCACGTTAAAAATATTTTAATACCAGGGCACTATTGATTGACCATGAAGAAACCTCCTTGTGATAGTCAGTATACTCCAAGTAATAATGTAAGTGAATAATGTTTTACAGTCACTTTGCATCAGTTTCTTCTTCCAGGTCCAATCCATCTGTATCCACTTAGAAAAGACTCCTCCAAGGCAAGTTATTCATGGGTTCTTCCCAATTCCCCTCTTTAGATCCTGTAAACAAATCCAATCACTGGCTGTTTAACATTTTTATTACATAAATTCTAACATGCAGCAGAACATTACTGGGTACTGCTAATAATGGTGTGCGTTTTAGATGTATTCTCTTTTTGTCACAAAACCCCTTAAACCATATTCTAATAACTGTGTATAAGATATAATTGGAAAGAAGCATCACATTCAACCACCAAAAGAAATATCTCTGTAGTGCTTTTTGTTGTTTCTGTTTTCATCTAAAGTAACCACCAGACATTTCAGTTCCTTCAAGGAAAAACAACCCATGTCTCCTGTGATAACCCAAATGTGCAGACATGCTGATAAATAAGATACATTTACAGTTCTTTTATTACTGTATTCTGTGACAAGATCAAATAAGCAGTGTTTTGTGGAATATTACAATTTACAACAAAGCTAAACTACTGTCCAAAGATGCTGAAAAATTCCAGTATAAATACACTTTATTTTCAGCTGGCTCATGGGTGATTAGGGTATCCCAACACTTTGACAATTTTTATATAATACTATGAAGGATTTCGTGATTTCCCTTCTTCTTACTGCTGCTGCCAGCTCAATACATCTTTTTCTAGTAAAAATTATACAAATCTGTGGTTTTTACTTTCCTCATACGCAATAAATCCTCCAGATAATTTCATATATGTTAACTACAATCTTTCTTCCCCCACCTCCCCTCCCTGGGATTCAACCAGCAAAACCTCAGATATATTGCACAGAAGTGGAGCAGAACATAAGGAAACATCACTTTGGTGAGATTTGAGGAATTTCTATTTATAAATATCTACCTGTGTTTCTTTCACATAAACAATAGTGAAAGACCAGGAAAAGGTTGGGTCATCAACTGGCATCTGTTTCTCTGCATGAGATGTCCCAAGAGAATAATATTTACTGAGCAAACATGAGTTACATGATGGACCATAATGTGGAGTTTTCAAATTGTCTTGGCAGCTGTTCACCTGTTGAATAGCTCTGTGACTTTTTGAGGAATTATTTGCTTGATCCTGTCAAGGCAAAAGAAAGAATTTTGATATATACAAAAAGCCATCTTTGCTTTTCTCTTCAATAATCTCCCTTCACAATATACTCATTTATGAAGCCTGACTTTACTGATGAGAAGGGACAGGCAGATCTTTGGCCTTAAGAGTTTGTCTCTGCCTTTGTTTTAGAGGACTTTCTTTGGGTTAGATCTCTGATTTTTCCTGCTTTGCTTGTCCTCCAGACATTCCCATTGCTCCCTGGGCCTCCTGGCAGCCTGGCTGCTGTGGGTCTGTTGATTCCTCTATCGGAAGGAAGGTGTTTTTTATAGCACCCAGCCCTGTGTGCTCTCTCCATCCCTTCCATGGCTCCCACTGACCAGCTGTCAGTGTCCAAGGGGGGGTCACCCTCCAGCTTCCATCCAAACTGCTGGTGATGGTGGGAGGATATGCTGGGGTCCCTGCCTGGCCCTTTCAGATATTGGGAAAGAAAATCAAAATACAATTTAAATGCTTTAAAACTGGAAATCCCACCTAAACTCATTTCCCTGGTGTTTTCTTCTGCTCTGCTCCATTTTAATTTTACCACCAGTGTAAATTTTTATGAGAGAAGGCTAGCAAAAGAGGATAATACATTTTTTTTAGTGTGCCACTGCCTACCATTTCCCCTGTTTTTCTATTATACATAGGGGTTTATTCTCATTTAAAAATTCTGTTTACTGTCCACTTATGCTTCCTTTCTCTCTGAATTTAATTTTAAGTGCTTTGATTATTTGAAAAATAAAATTTCCTTTGTGTGGGTCAGGGTTTTTTTTTGGCATAAAGAGAAGTTCCTTGTAGCCTATCCCACAAAGAAGTTTTTGCATGCAAGGAATAGTTATTATGTTTTGAAAAGCAAACAAATATATGAAAAATACCCCTCAATCAGAGTGCAATCCCTCAATCAGACTGTCTGTTCTGGGTTTGAGTGCTACCTGTGTTATCAGCTCAACTCCCACAACTTCAAAAGGCAATCAGAATATATTTTACTCTTTTGTTCCTAAATAATTTAATCCGGATTAAATCTAGATTAAGTGCCAAAGATGGAAGCAAATCTCTCACTGGAGAGAGATTTGCGCTTTCAATCCACAGCTCGAAGCTGCTCTGTGTGAGGTCCTCAGAGATGATAGTGAGAGTCCCAAAAGTTTAAAGATGTCACTGTAGAAGACCCTGAGACTGAGATTCTGCAAAGAACTTTGTGAAATGCACCAAAAAGCTTTTCTTCTGTCCCTGAATCGTTTTGTGGGTCCAGACTGGCTCCTAAATTAGGTAGGCACATCTGTTGACTTAAAACATGCAATCTGCACATGGAACAGACTAAAAAAATTATATTTCTAATTTTGACAAATAGTTATGTTTTGTTCTCTCTGCCATGAGTTAGGGCACACTATCGTTCTTTGTTTCTAGCAAGTAACTGAAGTATTATTAAGATTTTCTTTCCATTTCTTAGAACTCCCCAGGGTCTATAGTTTTCTTTGCAGAAACAGTTGCCATTAAATATGCTGTATGTCAATGCAGCAGTGAGGTGGTTAATTTTGACTGAATATTATGCTATATAACCACTTGGCATTTAACTTGAAAAATGACTTTCTGCTTCACCTGTCAGCAGCCCAGTTCTCATCAAATAAGTGAGTGAGAAAAATTTTTAAATTTCAATTTCCTGATGCTATTAGACACTACTTCTTCCATACTTAAACAGTTTAGCAGTGCATGTACATGTTTTGGTATTCATGCCATGCATCACACTACATGCTATTACAATAGCTTTTTTGTTTAAAGGGTAAAGAGATGCATGGATCTTTATCTTGGGGTTAGGAAAATGTATTGCAGGAACATGGCCAATCAGGTTTCTGAATAACTTTGTAACATAGTACCATAACCCTGGTGCAGTGCAAGGAATTTAAAATACGAGGTGCCTACGAGTCCACAGAAAGAAAGGATTCTAGATGGAGACACCAGCACAGCAATCCTGCACTGCCCTTCTTCAGAAACCAGTGTCTTGTGGAGTATTCATCTGTTTTATCCCTTCAGCTGCTACACACAGAATTCTGATAAATCACGCAAAATAATTTGGTTTTGCAATTTCAGTGTATTTGAGAAATTAAACCATTGTAATTTAACATTAGTGGTAGGTTTCCTTTGTTTCCATTTCAAATACAAGACCAATTTTCACTGATGGCTAATACATCCCCAAACAGAATGTATACTGCATCGAGAGAAGGAATCAAATTAGATTTCCCCATTTCATTTTCATTTCTTAATGCTTCTTCATGCAGTTTTCACTTTACCACTGCCAAGGTTGGAGATGTTTCACTCAGGTGGCAACATGCATCATCTCTGCTGTATTTCCATTTTTGCATTAGTTTTTATAAAATGCATAGATCTATACTTATAAAGTAACAAAATTGAAACAATATTTAAAATAGTAAGTATCTATGCAATTATTTCTTTATTCATTTAGTTAATCTTGACAATTGAGCCAGTCCAGTGAGTTACAGAACAGGGTGGACAGTTTGGTTCAGCAGCATTTACTGTCTTAAAAATAAAAATACAGAAGACAGGTGGTATTTAGCGACCCAGGGGTAAAAAATACACACGGTATTTTAAGGCATTCTTACAGTTCAAAAAAAAACCCCAAAAACCCAAAACAGTGTCAGGGTAAATTTTAATAGTTTTTTAAAAAAAAAGTACCAAGTTATGGTGGATTGGAATAATCTGCCTAGTGTTTTCATTTTATTGTAGTGTAGCTTTGCTAAAATAAAGAAAGGTTCATCAGCATGAACATAAAGCCCAATCATGAAGGAGGCCCAGCATTAAAAGAACTGCAGAACTGCCAGGTGTTTTTTAAGTGCCTCTATTCCTGGTAACACTCTTCAGGGGCTGTAGTCTTTCCAAAAATGTGTGTTTTCTCAGCTTGCAGCTGATCTCCTGAAGCTGTGGAGGAGAGCAGCCCCAGCACACGACTCTGCTTGGAACACCACAGGGATCTTCTGCCTTGGTGCATGTTTGTAGACACAAAACCACATCTAGGAGGGAGCACAGTCTCCTGAACTTTTGATATAAATTTGTGAGAAGATAAGGTTGTTTGAGAATATTAAATATACCTTCTACCATGTGGAAATAAGTATGGTGGTTTAGTGACAGTGACAATAGGAACACCATGCCTTTAGGGTTGATTACAGTTATGCTTTCAAATTTACAGGAATTATTATTTAATGAAACAGCAGTAGACACTTCTAACCTGTGGGTAAATTAGTATACTGCTTGCAACTGAATGTTGACTTTATTCATTGCCCTGGATTTACCCTGTGGCCATTGGGCAGGCTTTGCCCTTCTTCTCCATCCCTGGCAGCAGGGGTGGAGTACAAGATGTCCCCTGATCTGGGGAGCTGATTTTTTCCCCACAGAAATGTCTGCTCTGCCTTCCTAGGCTGAGAAATGTGGAAACTCGTCAGTAGGTGTGACATTATCTGTGTGAAGAAGAAATGAGATTTTTTTTTTCCTACATATAGATATACACACATTTAGGATTATGTTCTATAGAGTCTGCACATGAGCATAGTAGGGTTCTTGCAGGACTCAACATCCTACGGACAGTTACTTCTGCTGCAGTCTGTGATAAAGTATTGTATCCTTGTGGTGGTTTGTGCTCCTAAATCCTCAAGGGAAGAGTACAAGCTCTACAAACAGCCCCTTCAGAAGATTATGTGCATTAAATCACTGAGTGGGTTGAAAATTGCATCTTCCAGTGTCAGCTGGATGCTCCAAGGTTGACAGAGCTACTGGGATTGTGAGGCCACGGGTGTTGGTTTGTGGAGTCCCTGTTCAGCCCCTGCACAGGTGAGGGTCTGTGACAGCTGGACATTGCTCCTTTCCCAAGAGCTTATAGGAGTCCATTTGGAAGAGACCACACAGGGGAGATCAGAAGGAACAAGGAGAGTTGTGTTGGTTGTCTTCAGCTCAGTCCCAGGGACTGGTACAGCCAGAAGAGTCAGAGCAAAACCTTCAGGCAGCAAGGTGCAAAAATCATTGAGCAATCCCAGGTGGAATCTCTGGCCACAGAAAGTGTCAGTGTGGTGTTCACCCATGCCAAACAGCTCTTTTGGGAGGTGGCTTCATTAGCACTGGCTTTGCACTGCTCAAGGCACATGCACGGACACTTCCCTTCCTTCCCAGGGGCTGTGGAGCTCACCAAAATGACATTCCACGTGCCAGCATGTCCTGCAGAGGCCTGTGGAGGGATGATAATGGCTGTAAGACTTGTCAAAGTCTAATTAGTTACTCACAGAAGAGAGATTTTGATTTTTTTGGCCGAATCTTTTTTGTTTGGAAGGATCCCAAGCCCCTGTTTCCTGGGAGCTTGCCTTCGCTGTTAAATCCGCAAAGGGCTGCTCCATGGGATGACGGATTTCACTTGTAATTTTTTTTTAATAATATTCTGCTTTACAATGGGATTTTTTTTTCAAGGTTAGATAAATGATAATTAGAGTTGGGTGTGTTCTAACCCAGTGGGTTAGGGGGTGTTTCCTCACTGGCCTCCTTTCTGGCAGCACCAAGGGGAGTGAGTTCATACATCACTGCAGAAAGAAGCTTACAAGTCCCCTCAAAGCATTATGAGAATTGCTGTGTGCAGCTATTTTGTTTCTGAAAGACAAATTCTGTGCAAAAGGTAAGAGACAACAGGTGAAGAGATGTGGTGCTGCTGTGGCAGCACTGGTCTGTGCATCAGCTCCTGTCTGTGCATCAGCTCCTGTTCACTTGGTCAGAGCATCAGGCGAGTGTCAGCCTGCCCTGTGTCCTCCTGCCCTCCAGCCATAGATAAAGAAATTCAGACACAGAAATGCACAAACACCCCTATGCAAAATCCCAGGCACCTGAGGCTTGTATTCAGATCCATTAGTCCCACCTGCTCAGATTCCATGCAACCACAAGAGCAGTACTTTCCAGCCCAACTCCTGTTGATGGCTGAAGCCCCAGAGGCTCACTGGGTGAATGAGACCCCCACACCTGCTGCGTGTGGGGTCAGCTCCTGTGGGAACCTGGGGCAAGCCTGTCCTGCAGGGTTTAGGGTCAAAATCTCGGTGGTCTGGCTTCACAAACTTTCAGCTGGAAGGAAAAATGGTTACAAGTGCTCTGATTCTCTCTCAGTGCAGTAGCACAGGGAGAAAGACCATATCTCCTAATTCTGTTGTCATCTGTTAACATCTCATCCTCCACAAATTTCTTTAATCACTGGAGGGTATTTGCAAATATTTAAAAATGCTTTCTCTTCCTTCAGGAATTTTTTTATTGGGTTTTATAGAAGGTTTATAATAGAGCAAATAGCAGTTTGGATGAAATTCTGGGAATTCTTCTGTAGTGTGCTTCTGCATGATAATCATTATGAGATTGCTTCCCCACTGCTTGCTTAATGCAGCTGTCCAAGTTTTGTATTTACTGGGAATCCAATTTGTTTTAAGAAATTAACAAAACAAATACTTAAGTACTGTGCTGAACCTATCATAAAGTTTTTATTCATTTTGGTGAGAAGGAAAAAAGCATTATAGTGCTTATGGAACAGCATTTGAGGCCACATGTATGAAATTGAATCCCTACCAAAATAATTTGCTCATGCTAATACAGATGTCTTATGGCATTGAAGCAATTATTCTGTTGGTTTTGTCTCCAAATTGTGTTGAACTTCGCTGTGGCAGTGGACAAATATCTGCTCAGAGAGGCAGTCTGGGTGCTTAGGTAAAGCAGCAATACCCTGATCTGCAGAGATGCTGATGGGACTGTGTGGTCCTCAGATCCAGTGACAATATTTATGGTCCTCAGAGGAAGCAGTGCCCTGGCACTCGCAGGCAGGGCTGCCAAGTCCTCCTGTCCCTTCTGTAGCCCAGCACATGAGATAATTTCTTGCTCTTCAGGGCTGGCACTGTTACTCCCTGTCATCTTGGTCACTGTGGCATCACTCCTCTGAATGTCCTTTGCTTAAAAGTGGAAAAAACCAGGTCTATCTGGTGACAAGAGCACTGTGCATCTCATACTGGGCTTTCCAGGCCGTTTCTCTGCCAGTGTGGCCTCTGGAAAACTTCCTGCAGCCCAGTGGTGACTATAGCTCTGCAGCAGGTCCTGGTGCCTTGCTGTGCTGGCAGTCATTGCCATTCCCCCTGTCAGCCCCAGGACCTGCTACACCAGGGTCTGGCTCTGCTCTCTACCTCCCCCGTCTCAAAATTGTCCAGATTTGGGTCTCTTTGCTCATGTGCACTTGCAGAATCAGTTTCTCCCCACAATAGACTGTCTTCTGCTACCAAATTCTGAGCTCTCTCAGCAGGATAACCAGAATGGGGAGTGACAGCTATTTTTTTTCCCAGATATCCGCTGGCATTTTTAAAAACAGTATGTGTAATTGTGCTCCTAACAATGTGGGTAAAGAGGTATCTGAGAAGATCCTTGGTTGTTATTATTGTTTCTTTTTTAAAGAGAAGATACTTGCTAATTGCAAAAAATCAGAGTTGAAAGGTAATACCTCATACCAACTTCTTTTAGGGTAGAAAGAAGTTCTTGGATCTTGTAAACCTCCAAGATGTTGGATGAGCTTGGTCCCAACTCATACCCAGTAGGTTACATTTTTTTATGTAACACTTTTTTATTTCACTTTTAAAGAATTTTTTTTTTTCTGGAAAACCAACACCCTACTTCTGGATCTCACCTAGTTCATGTCCTAAAACCTTGTATACTTGCTTCCTGTGGATGATCTCTGTGTTTAATCTGGCAACCAGACCCATACACTGGATTTTGTTTTTACCTTTTCATGGTAAAGAATGAGCTGTGATGCAGCAGTGAGCTACAGGCCCTCCAAAAGAAGCCTCTAATTCTACCCAAATTTCTCTCAGACAGTAGGAGGTCTGTGGCTTCAGAATATGACCCCTGTGCCAGGGAAATCAGCAGGGCTTGTCTGTGGAGCCCTTATCACACCCCACAGTCAGTGCAGGCACAAGGGGAGGCTGTGGAAGAACAGTGTTGGGCACTGGTTGTTTACATTTGTGCTGGCAACAGGTGGCATTTTCTTATGGCAAAGAGCAGGGCCAGAGGAAGGATGTGCAACTGTTTATTTGGCTTTGCCTTTTGGGGAGGAGGGGAATTTGGAGGGCTTTTTTCTTACTGCACAGAGCAGGGGAGCATGTCCTGGGCTGAGCCACTCCCTGGGCCTCCCCAGAAATCAGAAATGGATCAGGGTTGCACTTCTGGCAAGAGGGGTTTTGTTTGTTAGTTTATTTTTTTTTTTTCCTTTCCCCCTCTCACATTTGATGTGAGGAATCACATCAAATGTTGAGTATTGACATTAAGCTTTCCAGCTGCTGTTTCTTTCCCATCTGAAAAACTTCACNCACTTCTGGCAAGAGGGGTTTTGTTTGTTAGTTTATTTTTTTTTTTCCTTTCCCCCTCTCACATTTGATGTGAGGAACTCACATCAAATGTGAGTATTGACATTAAGCTTTCCAGCTGCTTGTTCTTTCACATCTAGAAAAACTTCACTGGGCAAAAAAAGATGTTCTGGCAATGAGATGTTTCACTGGTTTCTGAAACCAGGACTTTTAAACCTTTGTCAATCTGATGGTTTAGTGCCTAAAACAGACTAGGCAGATTTCAGATCATTTTGCTGCCTGTCCTTTAATGACTCAGACTGAAGCAACAAAACACACTTTGATTTAAAACTAATCCACGGTGCAACTCGCTCCAAACTGATTTGAGTCATGCATCTGTAACATTGCTGGGTTTACAAATACCTGTGACTTCAGGATCTAATCTGTTTGTAGGTTAATTTATCCCAAATTGCTTTCCCAGCTACGTCAGCACTGACAGTTTGCTCTCTCTCCTTGGAAGAACGTGCAGCACAAAAGTTTCCTCCCTGTGATGCTGACAGGGATGTGATCCCACCCTCCACAGGGCTGCCTAATAACTCTCTTGCTACGTTGTGTGTTGGATACTAACAGCAGGAAGCATTATTTTGGAAGATTTAAATTAGCAGATTTTATTTACCACAGCAGTATTCTCACGAGGCATCTCACTTCTATCTAAAAGGGTTTTAAATTATCAGCTTTTATTTATCACAATGGTATGTTCCTGATTTATCACACTTTCCTGTGTCTTATTTACTCAGACCAATATGGCACAAAAGTAGCTGGGTAATATAAGAAACACCATGTGAATTTTCTGAAAGCAAGGAGGAATTGCAGACAGTTGAAAATATCACAGAAACATTAACTGATACAACTCCTGAGTCTACTTTTGACTGTATTAAAAGCAATGAGGGCAAGAGGACCTAATTTAACACCTTTGCCAGTGCTTACAAAAACAGGGTTTGAATTAAAGTCTAAAATTTAAGGCTACAGTGACTGTCTTTAAGACTCTAAGTTAAAGCTATACCAGTTGCAAGACAAACTGACAGGAGCTTTTGGGCTTTGTGTCATTCAGGAGACTGATGTCTAGTTTCAGATGTCATTTCAGTTAGATCCCTGCGTAAAAAAAAAAACATTTAAGAGTGTCTAATTTTACTTTTTTCATCTCTGGAACTGCTTAACTTTTTTCCTACTTACAGAAACATCAAAAGGAATTCAGGCTCACTTGGTCATAGTCTGGACATCAGGTTTTTATAGGAACAAAGAAAGATGTGGTGTGCCCTTCACACATGCTCATATTAAAAATTTATTAGGGAAGTTTCAACATCTTTCAATTATTAGGCAGATTTTAAGGCTCTTGTAAGTGGTGCAATAGTAGCAAATGCCAGCTGATATTTTACAGAAATATTCCAAATAAAAATACCATTTGATTGCAAGGGGGAGCAGAACCTCCAGGAACATATCTTCATTTTTGGTAGTTTAGTCCACAGTAACAAAAACCACATTGTACCAATCAGATATTTAATGAGCCTCTAACTCCATTTCTACCTTATCCCAAAGGTATAGCAAATAGTGCTGCTTTTTTAAAATATCAAGAAAACATCATTTGCTCTAAAATGTCCCTAAAAGCAGGTCTAAATTGCCAATAAAGGCTAGGTAATTGTATCAGCATGGATCAGAAAGCATTTCTCAGAACTGATGAAATAGTTTGCGGTATTGCAGAACCTGAATGATGCTCTCTGTACATTACACTGGAAATATCAAAGACTGGTCTCAGTTTAATTTGCTCACTACTGTGTATTTTGGATTTTCAGGAAATATTTCTTGCTAATGTCATTCTGTTTTGCTTCAAACGTAATTTGTTTGGGGAAAGTCAGGCGATTTCTGCAATCAAGGGTTCACTTGGAAGAACTTTTTGTTTGGTTTTCGATTATGGAATGCTATTGTTCCAAGAAAATGTTTTAAAATTCTCAAATCCTGTATTCTTTATTGTATTCCAGATTTTAGACATTTCAAATTTGAAAAATAATAATTTGCAAGATTGTTGCCCAGCTTATGAGCTCTTTCTCAGCAGTTATACAATCGTTTGACAACCAAACACACATACAGTATAAATATTTAAGAAAAAGTAAATTCCATTAAGCTGCAGTGTGATAGATGCAGTAGTAGGTACTTATCTTTGAAATATTAAACTCTAGACATTTATATCTGTACAAAAAAGGGTTTCCTGCCATTTGATGAGAATTATGTGCCTGGCACTAATAAAATATTAAACTCCAATTTAAAAGATAAGTATCTTACCCACTTTTTTCATAATAAAACATTTTACAGTGCATATGAGAGCTAATATGCATCAGAATTTCCATACAATACTGTATTTACAAACTTTTATGAAAGTTTTGTGTCTGCATTTATTAGTTGCTGTCTCTATTTAAGCACTTATTATTTCATATAATGACATTGTGTGCTTCAATAATGCATGATAGAAGGTATACAAACAGGCTTTATTTTTTGCAGTAGAGTTTTCTTTTGTTACAGGCGACTGCTGCTAGTTAATTAAATGTAGATAGCCCCTGAAAATTGCATTATCCTTTTCTGTCCCTATTATATAAATTAATGTCAAATTGATGCAATGTTTCATGTTTAAAATAATAGATACATGTGTTAAAAATTATAGCCTGCAGTTTTCCTGTTTGACAATGCATTATTTTCAACTGGAAATGTCAGTTTCTAACCTTCTGTCCAGAATACTTTGCGAAGGGCAGTAAGCATTAAGTGTTAGTTATCAAATATAGTGTCTTTTGAAACTTCACCAATACTATTTGTAGAGGAAAAGACATAGTATAGGGACTTTCTGTTTTGAAAATAATCTAATAAAATTAAATGTTCAACAGATGGTTATCAATAAAAGGAGAAGTTCCTTTGAATGGAGAAAAGTCACCTTTTCTGGCAGATAGGTTTCAGTGTCACCTGCTCCATTTTCAGCAAGTGGCTCATTTGCCTTTTCTTTCTCTACTCTTTATATAAAAAGGTGAGAATTAAATTCTACTTTCTTTTTTTTCCTTTTAAATCTCAGGTGTCATCCCATGAAGTCACCTGAAAGTTGAAAAAGCATAAATATCTTTGTCATTGTCCTATCAAACACCACAATCTCCCAGCTTTGCTTTACTGCCTTAATTGAGCGATGCCATATCAATGTCATTAAAAGGAGCTGTACAGTTAGGGTGCTTTTTCCTGTTCTCATAATTATCCTTTTTTACAATTTACAAAAATATTTCATTAGACTCTTTGTACTACAGCTTTTTGTATTGTGATCAATGTCAGTTGACAACTCTGCGTTTTTTTAATTACTGAACTGGGTGATTAGAGTTAATAAGCTATGAGATGTAAATACTGCCATTTCAAATAAACAAGAAAGCACTTAGAAACCAAAACAAAGCCTTTCACTGAACTCAGGCACAACATCCTCTGAGAGATATGTGGCACAAGTGATTCAGTATATTACTTGCTGTAAAGAAGGATGCACCTTGTTACTTTAAACAGCAAAATCCAGCAGCAGGTTTTCAAGGTTTGAGATATTCTTTTAAAAAGTGCAGCTTAAAAACTCCTATATTTTCAGATCACATAGGTCTTTTATTTGTATTTTGTACTTTCCAACTGAAGAGAGTCGTTCTCTCGTAAAAATACTTTATAAAAACAGCTTTGGTTTTCACTTTTCTTTTGTAAAGTACACCCTCCCTGCTCTCAGAGGCAGCAGGTTTCCACAGAGCCATCCACTGCTGCTGTTCCAAAGCAGAAAGCCTTTCTATGTGTATATAGTCCGTAACATTTAAGATATTATATATATAAACTTGAGGTTTGGGTTGAAAGCTAAGTAACACTGGGTTTTAGAACAGCAGGTACATGTTGGTATAACAAGAAAATTTCCTTACACATTGTGGATTCTTGTATTTCTTCCTGCAAATTCTGCAAACGTTGATGGTAAGGTCCATACACATATGTCCCTGGGCATCATTAATAACTTTGCTGGCTTGTTTTTAAATTAGTTATATATATTGCATAAGAGTTAGTTACTTGTAAGAAAGGTACATTTTTGTACTTTCTGATAAACTTTCCATTAATGCCTATTTTTTACTCTTTTCATCAGGTATCTATTAACAAGACAGTGTTTTGTAAACTCTTTAATAATAAAGAAAACCTGTTATGATCATAAAGTGGGGAAAATGCTGCCTAATTGTGGCCAGGATAAACTGCACTTAATATTTGTTGTCAACAAAGCAATTTGCTAGATGATATCTTTAAATCCTTCCCTTAAATTGTTTCTAGCACAAATTATTGAATTGTAGATGGTTACATTCAAGAGCCCATTCCAAAGAACTGCCTTAAAAAGGAAAAAAAAGAAGAGAAAAAAAAAAGAAAAAAAGATGAAAATGCCCCCAACAATTAGCTCAGTCAATGTTAGCAGGATTAGGATTTATTTCTGTTTTTTCACAGAGGTCTCTGTGCTCACTTTGATGAGTCTGGAGCAGCACAATATCCTGGGAGCAGCACAATATCCTGGGAGCAGCGTGCGCTGCTGCCGTGTGATTCCATTAGCGCGGCTGCCCAGCGCTCTACAAGGTTACGTGGCTGCTGCCCCAGGCGCTCCTGCAGTGCACTGGGACAAGGACCTGCTCCTTCCCCACGGCCTCTGGGTGGGCTGCAGGGCCCCCAGGAGCTGGGGTCACCCCCAGTGCTGAGCATGGCTCTGGCAGTGCTGCCCCACTGGGCGCCCCGGCTTTCGTGGGGCCCTCTGTGGACCGCGGCTCCGGATCTCAGAGGCTGCAGCATCGCTCTTGCAGTTGGGGATTTTTCATCTCTGCCCTTAAATCTTTTTGCAGTGAGATTTCAAGTCAAACGTGTTTCAGCACACTTTTCCTGAGAAGGCAGATTTACATATGCATTAGGTTCATTTTATCGGAGTACACACACAGCAATGACACATCTCATTGACAATGTGCTGTCTGATGGATAACTCCATACAAAACACATATTTGAAAGGAAAATTGGAGGAGGAATAGGATTAAGAGTCTGTACATAAGTGACATCATGTTTTGTGAAGATGAACTGCAGGAATGTCTTGCCCTACTTCACAGTTTTGGATTATTCAAAGGTCCAACAAGTGTTTTGCAAGTGTAAAAAACTTGCTGCACACCATCATCAGGCAAACACTGTTGGGACCAAGTCTGTCCATACCTGAAATCACTATATGCTTTATAATGCAAATACTAAAAAGCTCCTACAAACTTTGATTTTTAGTGCCTCATTGCCACATGGGACTCATTCCTTGTCCAGTCAATGCAGCATTGTGGCTTCTTCTCTCATAGGTGAGCAGCAGTGCTTAAATATTGTGGTTTAATCGTGTCCTGAGCCATGGGTAACAACAGCCCTGCATTTCCAGCTGGGTGGCTTCTGTGGTCCTCTCCTGCCAGGATGGTGTTGGGCACTTTGCTTGGCACAGTTTTGGTTGCCACTTGTTAGCTTTTTAGGGTGTCAGCGACCAACAGTTGTGGAAGATTTTAGATGCCAAAGTGTGTGTTTTTACATTCCTTTGAGCAGAATGTCCATATACTGCCACCCATCCTTCTTACTGCACTGCACAGGGTTCTTCCTTCTTTCCTTCTTTTCTCCCTTTCTGTTTTCTGATTGCAAGGATTTTTAATAATTTAAAATATGTGCAGCTCTGACTTAAGGCAGACAGTTTCTTCTCTATGTCCATGGAAGAAATAGAATATTTAATCACAAAGGAAAAATACAAATAAAATGCAGTGGTGTTTCTAGGGGAAGATGCATTGTTTCTGGGATTTATCACCATCACCAAGGATGAATGGGACAGAAACACCTCCAAAGCCCAGAGCTGGTACCCTGAAAATTCATGGCATCCAGCTCAGCAACCTTTTCAGGCTTTTCTTGGACTGGTCACCCAGGATGTTCTCTTATTTATTTTTCTGCTGAAGGAAGATGTTACTCATCATGTGCCAAATGTAGAAAATAAAAATGTCTGAATAATTTCATGTAGACCCTGATCTGTGGTTTGTGGTAATGGTGTTTTCTGTGGAGATGACATTGGCCACACTCAGGTCTGTGACTGCACCCACTCTGCACGTGACCTGAGCTCCACCTCTGCTGCTGCTTCCTACTGGCCATAAGTTAAAGCTTGCACAGAAGTGCACTCCAGTACAATTTTACTTTGGGAGTGAAAAATGCTTGGATTCCATCTTGCCTTGTTCATTTAATGTCTTGGTGAGCTAGTACATATCTTTGAATTCCTACCTCAGGTTTCCCCTCTATAAAATGGCACAATAATACTGTCTCGGTGCCTTTCAAGGAGAGTCTTCTAAGGATCTGTTAATAAATGTCAGTGATGCACTTTAGAGATCCTCTAAGGAGTATCCTGTAGAAGTATACTATGAATTATTGACTCACTCTTTCTGACCCACTCTCTAGCACATATTCACACTCCTGAAATCCCTTAGAAATAAGGTGCTGGCACCACAGCTGTAAATTACACTGGTTTATGCAAAAGTAAGCACTTAGGCACCCAGCTACCTATATATATATACCCTAATCCTAACCCTGTCTTTGATGGGAAAGTTGGCTAGTTGTTTACTAAGTAGGCAGATTTTTTTCAATTGTAAACCAAACTTTTACAGAAATAGGAACCTCCACCCACCCCAAAAGAAAGAAAAAAAAATCAATGTCTAAAATGAGGCTGAAGTATTGGCTGTGTTTTAAAATATGTCTAATTCTTGGACACTGCACAAACCCCAACAGCCCACTAGGGTTCTGGGGGACTTCCAGGACTAGGAAAAACCATAGGAGAAAAATGCTCCCATTTCTTCATCCCATGGGGAGGTGGGGGAGAGGAAACAGTGATGGCAGATATTGTTCATGTGCTCCAATTCATCCTGGTGAGCACTACAGTCCCACTGCCAGGAGCACCTAAAAAACTATATAGCTTTGCTCAGGGTTTCCAGCTTGGGGGACTGTGCAAAAGCATAGCAGATACCTCAGTGTGGCTTCAGGGTGGGGCTCAGCATTATCCTCAGCCCATCTCCAAAGATGAACTCTAATTTCAGATTTTATTTAATGATTGGTTGAGGGTGTTTAGCACCTCTCCAGATCAGCTGGGTGAACACCTGTGTGTTGGTTTACATGTACAACAGAGCAAAAATTTTAACTTGAATCCTTTTTTATATGCTTGTATGTGAAAAAAAGAGAACCAGCAATACTAAAATATTGTTAAATTCTTCTTGGCTGTACTAGATTGTTCACATAAAGAAAGGTAACAAAAACATACAGAAATATTTTTACTGTTTCACCCTCATGTTTTCTAGCTATGTTATTTCACTGTCTTCATTTAGAATTTTATCCAGACATTTTCAAAACACATAATGTTGTTTTATTTCATTTGACTTTGTTCTGAATTTTTCTTCTTCTTTTTTTTTTAATTTATTATTATTTAATTTGCTTTTAATCTAAATGAAAAAAATGGTTTGAAGTAAATACAGCACCTTTGTCCTCTAAGAATTACTTTTCTTCTCTTCCAGTTTACAACTAGTTGAGGAAAAAAAGATTATCCTCATTCAACTGAATTTATTTTATTGTTCTAGGCCTGTTGTGGAGTAAGGAACCTCATCTACAAGCATGGTTGTGTACAGGCCTCCCTGTGACCTTGCCTGGGTCAAACCACTCCCGTGGAAGGGAGGGAATAGGGAAGAGCTGAAGAAGGGATGGAGTGGTAGGAGAGGTCCCTGAGGAGGTCGGCCAGCAGCAAGGGCTGTCCTCCCAGCCTTTGGGGATGGGGAAGGAAAGGCTGATGGTGAGACCACAAACTTGGGCTGCTGTAACCAGCACCACCATTCACTGACATCTGTACTTTTGAGCTAAATTTTGGAGGAGGAGAAAAAGAAGTGATCTCTGTGCCTCTCAGCCTTGATTTAAAGGTGGTGTTACTATCTTCATTTGCTGTACATTTTTAAGAGGCTCCACCCAGGTCTCTGTGCAGCTTGAGGCACGACTCTGGGGAGAGCTCCCTCCTCGCTGCTGTGCGAGTTGATCCTGGAAAACAGAGATGGTTCCTAGGAGGAATCACAATCTCATCAGCTAAAGGGTGGATATTCAGTTTTCACTTGTTTGAGATATTTGCACGTGACAGGTTGGCCTTGCTGGCCTGGCTTGTGCGGGAAATCAGTTCGGCATTTATGGGTGCTCCCGCCTTGGAGAAGATGTCAGAATGATTGTAGGCCATTAAAGACAGGCTAATATACCTTGAGGTTAACTTGCCCGCTGGTGATGAGTATCAGGATTTCCATAATTTTTTGGCAAGCATCCTTTCTATTTATGTAGCCAACTATTGATATTCATAGCATAAAAACTGGTTATTCAGCTAAAACCCCTGTGCAATCAATCAGTGATACAGTCTATCAAGTGTCTCAGTCAGCCTGTAGTCATTACTATGTTGGGATTTTTTTTTCCATTTGAAGACATTTGGGATGACTCAATTTCTCTGATCTTGTAGCATTCCCTGTGTCTTTAGAGGGGAATTTGTAATTGTTGAATTATTCTTGGCCATCCTTCATTCGGAATTTATGTTGTAATTTCAGCAAAAGCCAGACCTTGTACGGCAGTTTTCATCTTTTTCAAGGCTGCTTCTATTTCTTGAAATGCTGGAGGGTTTCCAATTATTCCTTCTGGTCGCTTTGGATGTGAATTGTAACAGATCATCCCAGAGTCGTGGTTCAACATTGTTAAGCTTATCAATATAAATATAATGTTAAACCCTTTTTAGATAATTGGGGGCTAGGTGTGAAAATGTGACCAATTTATGCATAAATTGGTCCTACACTTCTCTTTTTTCCTTTATCAGAAAGAATCTCATCATGAACAGGTTTCAGACTGTTCCTTGTCAGGGCTTCTCCTATACCTGTTAACGGTTGATTAGGTTGTTATATCACATTTCAGTACCTGCTTAACCTGATGCCAGTCAACTATGCAAACAAAATTCATTAAGGCAAACAGAAGTCTCTGAGCTGGAATTTTAAGGCCAAAAAAAAGAAAAAAAAAGGGTTGATATATCAGCTTTTACTCTATGAAACAATGAAGGCTTGTAAATCCATGCATTGGGAGAGCACTGGATGATAAGTAAAACTGAAAATGAGGAATGAGATAACATAGGAGTCTTTATATCTATTTCCACCCTTTGATGCCTGCTGTGTGAGTCTCTCTGCCAGGCACATGGACATGCTGGAGGGCAGTTTCAGGGGGCAGCTGAACAGGTGGCCTTACTGGTTTAGGTCCTGGTTCCAGTTGGTGTTTGCCAAAGTGCATCTTACGGTAGTTTGTCTTTTTCACCGTGCTTCTTACGTTCATAGGAGGCTCGTTTGTAGCCTATCATTATGATGAAGTGAAGTTTAAAATTACATTGGGAGCCTGCTTAAGGACCATCATGCAGGTCCAGGGAGAGGGCTTATCCAGCCTGTTCACACCCAGCTCAGCCCAGGAGCACCATTACTCATGCTGACCAAAGCAGCTCCTCAGAACAACTTGCAGGGGCAGCATGGCTTGGTCAGGGACACAAAATGCCCCAGAGGGAATGTTCAGAGAGGGATTTACCTTCAGAGAGGGTAAATTATTCTTTCAGAAATATTATGGATAAGAGAGTTGAAGCCAAAGAGGTTTTGCATTCAAACACGTTGTTTCTGGATTTTTTTAGTGAGTGAACACTTAGAACAAGCCAAGTGCATTGGCAAACTTTTCATGCTCATCCAGTGCGTGCTTGAGATGTATGAATGCCTGTAAAAGAAAAAGTGTGGTTTATTTTGGTAATGTCTAGTCATTTGATTTAATATATAAAAAGAATGTCGTCTTAGTATTAACTATAACAAATAGAAACTGAATTGTGAAAGAGAGGATGTCCCTACTTACTAAATATGCATGAAAAAATGAGAATTGCTACCTCTTACAACAGAATCATGACAGTAATTTGTCCCTTGTTGGAATACATCAATTTTACCCTCTCCCTTTCTACCTTTGGAGAAGAGGGAACAGGGATTAAATGTGTCTTGATTCTAAAACATCTATAGAAAAATATCAAATAAGCCATATTCTCAAACAGTTCCTGTTCTTTCAGATTTTTTCTGTTAAGAGCTTAGTATGTTTTAATGAATTGTGCTGAAGGGCATCATTACCTGCTCCCTAATACTAGTCCTTTTGGGTCAAGAAAGAGGATTATTCTAATATGATTTCTACCAAGTATGCTTTGGTGGTTACAGTAAAATTCAAGAGCACTAAGTTTGTTTGCATAGCTTGATTTGTATAAATGATCCCATGCCTGAGGAATTTCAGCATCACCATTGTGCATGTTGCATCCATGCCTGAGCCCAGGGGCACAGTTTCAAAACCAGGATTTCATACTGGGCTGGATATTTGGCCCAAACAGTTTAAGAAAACAGAAAATCTGGTGATATGCATTTAATAGCAATATAAAAATAAAACCCAATAAAAATAATGAGAATTATATTTCTATTGGGAGAACATTAAAGTCATAATGGTACAAATGGGCTTTAGATAATTGATAATACTGATGCAGAAAATTATTTTCAGTTCCCCCTCCTTTGCAGTAAAATACAGCTGCATTTAAAGAGAAGAAGAAATAACTTTCTTTTCTTTTCTGTTGGCAAACAATAAGGGTGCTTTGACCAGCATTGCTCAGTAAACCTCAGAGCCACACTGAAAATGAACGTGTGAGTTTGCTGCGTTGGCAAGTCCCACCCTGAGAGCCGTGGGATGGTGGAAGGATGTCACCCCTTGGCTACAACCTTGCTGATCACTGCAAACCCGAGTAAAGGTTAATCATTCTTAATCTGTGGTTTTACTGAACCAGTGTCTTCCTGCTGCTGCTGCACTCCTGCTGCAGCTGTGGAGAGCGAGGCGGCTCCCTCAGCTGATTTGCATCCAGCCTTACTGCAGTTATTTTCCTTTGGAAACACATGGCCTGGAACCTGGGAGAAGAGGAGGAGGAGGGTGTCCTGTTTCTCTCCAGGAGAAGGTAACGGGGCTTTGCCTGCCTGGTGCTGGGCAGCAACTTGTAGGTGCTCTGCAGGAGAGTGGAGTAAAGGATGTTCTTGTCCTCTGTGCTGTTTGAAGGCACTGGTATTGCTCCACTGCTTGCTGAGTTTATCAACCTGTCTACATTCAGTCACCACCCCAAATTCAAGAGGATTTGCCATTCATGCCATCCTGAGGCATCTTTAGTGACAAGGCTTCTACTTGGGCTCATGGATGGTGGGGTAGATGTCCCTGATTTTGTCCCAGTAAGAGCCTTCCCATTACACAGCTTCCCTGTGGTCTGTCTGGCTTCATCTTAAAGCATAAAAATGCAAATTAGCAAATTTGACTAAATTTGGTAAAGAAGATTTGAAGTCTATGAAAAGGGAACATTTTTGCACTGTCAAAGTGTAGACTGAGGTGGGCAAGCGCTTACACAGCCATGGAGTAATGGAAAACAAGAGCAGGTGGCAGAAGTGCCAAAGCAAAATATATTCTATCAACAAAATGATCAAGAAAGAGATTTCATCCAGGCCAGCTGGACTGGCCAGCCAGCCAGGCTGTAAGGGACAATGCTCTTCTGTTCCAGAGCCTGCCAGACTATATTTAATGCAGTGAATTTTCACTTGAAGGCTCTGAAGATTCTGTTTTCTGCAGCAAATCAAAGGGAAGAAATAAGTCAGAATAGCTGAAAGTTAAAACAGACTTGGACTAAATAAAAAAAAAAAAAAATCTGTGTTTGTTTGTAGTACTGGGACAGAAATCTTGTAATTTCTTTTAACACTTCTTTGGTATTTCTGTGCTTTAGAATCCTTAATTTACAAAAGAGATACCTCTGTTTAGTTGCCTGGATTGTTGTATGAATGATTGTTGCACTGAAACTTAGATAATGTAATATTTATAAAGTATTTTCAGATCATTGAGTAGTAGACAATTTGGAAACCTTTTCTATTGTACTGAATCTTAACTAAATCACTATAGTTTTTGTCAAAAGATGTCCCTTCACATTTTAAACCAGGAAGCATTTGTGGGGTTTTTTTTATAAATCAGTTTATATGAGGTTGATATTATAATTGAATAAGTTAAAAAAAATTGGAGATGTTACTAAGCCACAGCCACTAACCTATATAACCAGTGGTGTCCCTGGAAGTGTCACTGTCCTAGAGACCAGAGACATTTTGCTGGGGTTTTGTTGTTGATCCTGACAATGTAGATTGGTGTAGGTTATATATATTTTTTTTTTTTTGGTCTAATATACCTGTTGTGCTAATCATTTCAGCCATTCTCTCATGAACTGACATGGGAGTTAAAAAGTTGCAAGAGTGGCCAAGCATTACAGCTTGAAAACTCCTCAGTGTGCTAGGGCCCGTTCCTGGGGTTTAGTTGGTGTTTGTAAAGGAATATCAGTAGATCAGGTGGAGTGCCTGTGGTTTTTAGATGCACACCCTTTTAGAGCAAGCTTCCCACTGGTCATACTGTAGGAAGGTGGGGGCTTCTTGCAATGTCCTGCTGTCACCTCTGTTATTGCTGCAAATATTCCTTGTGTGGCTGGAACTGAAAAACATACAGTATGAAAATAGCTGTACACACTCGTGGCTCTTCATCCTGCAGTGCAAGTAAGGTAATGGCTCAAACCAAGCAGTGAGGGAAAAAAAAGAGAGAAAAAAATAGAAGAACAGGTACCTAGTGAAAACATCCTGCTGTTTACTGGTCGTGAAGGCAAGGTCTGGTTTCCCCTTAGAGCTCCTGGTGAAGCTGCCTAAGGGTCACATAGTGCTGCTGGAATTGCCAGGAGTGCCTTCCCAGGAATTGTGGTCTGAGCTGTCCAGGGCAGGGGCACTCTGGAGGTGAGTCCTGTGACCCCCACCAGGTCTCTGCTGTGCCCAGCACCACTGCTGCAGGCTCTGGTGCCAAGTTATGGACTCACAACTGATGGCAAGTGTGGGCTGACAGATAAAGCATGGAATTTAACACAAGGAGAAATCTATGCTTGAATCTTATTGCAGTGTGTTATCTGACTCCTCTGACTGCAGCATGTGACTGAATTAAAGTGAATGATGAAATTATGTACAGTCATTTTCATAAGCAGAAGTCAGTTACAAAGTGCTTCCAGATGTATGTTTAATGCATTTCTGTTTTATTATGGTGTCTATTTGATGTACGTGGTACTGACTAAATGGTTAAAAACACTGCAATGTGTACAGAAGTATATTGTACTCAATTTTTTTCCCAAAGTGTCAGTGTTGATAACTAAAAACTGAAATACTGCAATCTAATCAACAGTGCTTTTATGGGCCTATGAGCATAGGCTTTTAACATTTGGGTAACTCTACTGTTGGTAGACATAAAAATAAATGGCCCTAAAATTATTTTAGGATTGTAGGTTTAATATAGGGAACTAGATAAAGCTACAAAAAATAAATCAGAGTAAAATTATTTCTGGCATCACATCTGCCAGGCCCATCAAGGAACAGATATTTTACATGCCTGTTTCCTGGGGTTCAGGAAAGCAGCACTCTGCTCAGCTGGATTGATCAGGTGGACTCACAGAATTTATCTCCTTGGCTGTCTCTTTTCTGATATCTTATTTTATGTTCTGCAGCCATACCATTCTGGTTTCAGATCCTATCAGGTGTCACAAACCACACCATATCCAGAGTGGTCAATATTACACCTGTCAAGTCCAAGGGCAGCAAATATTGTTAGTGGATGAGTTGGTATCAGTTCTCTCGGAGTTTGTGATGGGCAGAAGCTCCACCAGTGTATCAGACACTGTATATTGAAGGTTAATGCATGGAGCTGGCATCCAGACTTGTAAAGATACATAAGCAGTTTTATAAAGGAAGATGGTTAATCTGAAAACCTTAGCTTCATCTGAATGTCAGGTTTGTTTTGTTGGCTTGTTAGGGTTTTTTCCCCCCACCTAATATTTCTCCATGTAGCAGTTACTGTGCTAAAGTTAGTTATTTAGTCATAGGGTGAATATTCTCTGTTCAATGCTGTGACATCAAATGATGCTGAAAGTTCCTTGGCTGGATGTCACAGTCCTCTGGAGGTGACAGTAGAGGATCCTGTGATGGTCAGAGCAGCCACCCTGATCATGTGCAGAGATCAGCCCCATGGCCCAGGCAATGCACTCACCCCACAGCAGAACTGCCCAAGCAGGGAGCACTTCACTGGGCATCAGCATGACTTAATCCTGGGGCATTGATCATCACATTTCTTATCATTCTGTGGGACAATATTGCATATTGTTCGTCTTTTGTTTTCTTCTCTAGACATCATTTTTTCTGGTTCCTTTTTTATCTTTTTCCCTTCTACATTTCCCTCAGGGAGCAAATTTTGATTTCTCTCAGGAGAACCAACTTTTCACTTCTCCTTCTTATCTGCTAAGATTATTAGCAATTAAATAGGTAGTGTTAACATGTACAGAGTGATAATTGACCCAAATTAGATGAAAGAGGCTACAGCAAGGGTGACAAGTTCAGTTTCTCACAGGTGGTGCTCTAAATATTTGGTTTTGCAGGCGAAAAAGCCCTGCAAATAACCATTTATAGGAAAAACCAATATATAGATGCTTCTGTGCCACATGGGTGAGGACGTAGACCTCTTAAAATAAAAATTCAATTTATGTAGAGTCTGGAATTGGAAGATATTGGATGAGCTTAATTTGGTCCAATGGTATAATGTTTTAGATTGTTGCCATGTATATATATTAGTGTATATTTAAAATGCATCGGTTTTAATTTACTCATGTAAATAATAATTTCTGAGTTCAGGTGTGGTCACCATAAAAGGAAAGTTGGGATATTTACTTTGATGTAACAACACCTGGAGTGTTTGGGGCCTAATTAGTCAATTTGTAAAAAGACCCCAATGCTGCAATGCTGTGTGAAGCCATAGGCAGCAGAATGTTTGAGGAGTACACACAGTGGTGTGCACTCCTGTTTCTCACAGAAATAAGAAGTTACCTGATTCTCATAATTAATTTTTTTTTTTTCCAGAGGAGCTCACAAGTACCGTGTCTGTTAATTTGCTTGGGAAATTTAATTCATTTTTTGCCAGGACATTATCCTTGGTACATTTACTTCTCCTCTGCTGTACAAATTACCAGATATATTCCATTGTATCTTTTTGTCCCTGACTTTTGAGGATGGGAAGCAGGGAAAGAGGGGAGCTAGAGGTGTCCATTCCCTTTGATAACTCACAGCTGGAGATGGGACACCAGAGCAATGGACCAAACCTCTGAGCTGAGAAGGAGAATCTGCTTTCTGTGAGCCCTGCTTGGTCCCTAAAAGCCCCAAAGCTGATGGCTCAAGGGGGAGGTGGGAAACTGTCCCAAGTGAGACCATCAGGGTCTGGTTTGTTGTCCCTCCATGGTACAAAAAGGCTGCAGGAGCTCCTGGGTGAGTTGGATCAGGACACCTGAGGAGCTTGGCCTGGGAGATTTGTGCTCCTAAACCTCTCTGCCTTGCCGGAGACTTTTCTTCCTTACCTGAGAGGGTCAAAGCCTACCTGCCCTGAGGGCAGTGGACTACCAGGATGAGCAAAGGGAATCAATACACACTGCAGTATGAATTTAATGTATGTAAGCCACACTGCATTTTTAATCAGCTATATATTTATTGTAGAGAAGAGTAACAAATTACAGTACCACTAGCACACAAAAGCTTATGGCATTCCATTATTCTTAATTAATAGGTAAGTGCAAGCCTTTTTTATTTATACTGGAGGAGATCTTGTTGCTAATTTGGTTGCAAATGTATCTGTAAAAAGGAAAAAATGTATGTCTATTTATTTTACTATTTTAATAATAGAGCACTCATTCTTTCCTTTTAGTTTTTTTGATCGTTCCATGGTTTGCAATCAAATATTAGCATGTTGATTTTGCATATATTTCAAAAATGTCCACTCTTTTTTATATGGAAAACAAACTTGTTGTAACAAACTAATAAAATGCCTCTAGAATCTAAAATGAACACTGGAAATGACACAAGTTCCCTGGGTTCTTTTACCTGGAATCTGGTCAAACAATCTGCCACTGGAATTTTCAATCAGTAGATCATTACCAGAAAGGCCTAAGAGCAGGTAATGTATTTTCCTGATCCATTCACTGGTTTCCTTTTCCTTCCACATAGGTAAGAGCACAGAGGTCTCAACAAAACCTATGAGCCTACATTTGGAGCCTCATTGTTAATTCTGGGGAGGTGAAACCAACTGTGTCAAGTAATTTTTATCCTTTAACAGAATTTAACTATTCCATAATTAGTAATTAGAGTCTTTGCATACTTTCCATATTAAGATCAAAAAGCTCTTGGGAAAATTTAAAGTGAGTCTTGAAATATAGAAATTTGTATTTAAAATCTTCAAGCTTCCTAAACATAAAGAGCCATTCCTATGTGGTATCAGTTGGAATTGGGGAAGCTGACTTCTGAATATTAACCTCCTCTACTAGATACGATGTGATTTGGAAGATGGTCTTTAAGAGGCTATTAAAAAGAAAAAGGAATACATATGAAATGTTTAAGACATTAAATGAGAAATAAATAGAAATATCTTAATATTGAATTTTAGTTCGATTTGTTACAGGTAGTTTGACAGATTTTGATGAATATCATGAGAACATGCTGTTAATCATGTTGGAGATTTGATGTTCTATCAGAAGGGCAGGAGATACATGACCTGAAGGTAAGCACTGGAATCATTTCAGTTCTTGGAGCAACAAAATAAGAAGTTTTCTTCAGAGGAGGTTTTGTGGACAGTTTTTCTGAATCTGTTTTAAAATGGGTGCACAAGTTAGAGGTGAGTGATGAACTAAAGTTGGCTCAGGAACCAGAACTTGTGCTCATTATATGTCTTAGAAATTGTTTTTAATACCAATAACCACAACTTAGATTTAGAACTTGAAATTCTTAGAGTCTCCAACTTTGAAACATTTGAATTTTTATGTGCTGATCTATAATGATTTTCTGTAGGATGCTATTGCTGGAGTCCTCTGTTGTGATAGATACCTGAAACTGCCCATTTTCTTCTGATCATACTCAAAGTCTGATCTGTTGGTTTTTTTCAGGCTGTCTTTCCAGGCTGCTGTTTTTGTACACAAGTTCATTTTTTGAGAGGAAGAATGTACTGATGCTCAGAGAAGACAATTTTTTTATTGGATAAATGGGGGACACTCACTAATTTAAAAAATAATCCTTACACATGCTAATCTGCCTCTCCTCTGTGAGGAATGGACAGATTGCAGTCCCAACAGGGCAGAGCATCACTGTTTGGTTAAGAGAGGCCTGTCAAGCCATTTCATCTGTGTGGTAATGGTGAAACTTTGCTTAAAGTAACATCACATACAGCAAAAAAATATAAGCAGCCCTCTCCTGCTGAGCTTTCCAGGACTACTGCTTGCAGTAAATGTTGAAAAACACTGCAGAACTTGATCAAGAACTGATAATTGAAAAGATGACACGACCTAATTTGAGAAGGGTTATATCTTCACGTGCCCCACACTTGTGTAGTTCAAAATAGTACACATCTTGTCCCTTTAACTTCAGGTGTATGTGTCTTGTCTGGTTCTTGGAAGTGACTGTGTACAGGCAGAGCATAATTGGCAGCCTGTGACATCCCTGTCTGCAAGTGTCTCTCTAAATGCAGCGTATTTCAGCCTTTATCTAGTGATGGCTGTTACCTGAGAGAAGCCCAGGGCCATCTCAAAGGGCTTGTAGTGGCTAATTGTGCCTGTTAGGACTAGCAATTAGCTGGGGATCTCTCCACCAGGCAGCTCCGACACCCACTGGCTTTCAGCTGCTCTCACGTCCTTTCAGTTAACTAGCTGTGCCAGGCTCAGGAGACAGGGACAGGGAGGCAGGCACGCCGTCGTGCTGGGAGAGGGAGAGCAGGGATGTGCAGGACTGCTGGGGAAAAACAGCCACGGGGTTATAATGACACACTAAAATCTCACCTGGTTATCGCAGGAGCAGAGAGGCGAGCGACCCGGCCCTCGTTTGTAGCCAGGCCACTTGCACAGGCAGCACTTCAGCTTTAAGAAAATAATAAAATCTAATTACGTATAGGTCATAAAAGGGATCACGTACATATGGTGGTTACTGGTTACCATGGTGCAAACAATGGTTTCAATGGAAACATGAAGTAGAACGTCGGAGAATTAAGATAATAAATCAGTTTCATTGAATAATAAAGCTTTGCACTTACCCATTAATTAAGGATAATCGTATGCCATAAGCTTTTGTGTGCTAGAAGTAATGTGTTACTCTTTACCATAAATATATAGATGATTAAAAATTCAATACACCTTACAGGTAGCAAATTCATACCATGCTCCATATATATTACAAATGAAAGATGAAAGCGTTCTTTTTACGCTTATTATTTTTTGGATTGGGATAGAGTGTTTATAGAGTGTTTCAATTACCCACCAGAATTTGAGGTTTTGATAGTGATTGCAAGGCTTGAGAAAATCTACTTCTTGAAATCTTTGTGAAAATCTTTAAACACTGATGACATAATTTTTTGAACACAAATGTTCAAAAAATAGGCTGGGCTTGTCTGCCACATCTGGTCTCCAACAGCGAATTGAGACGTACCACATAATGCAACACGCTGTAACACAATACAGCCTGATCTTGTATTGACCCTTCCACTTGATACATCTTTAGGTGCTTTATAATCCCTAACAAATGTACCTTAAAATCCTATTGAACTGTGTAGGCAATTGAGAACAAATGTCTTCAGACCAGAAATAGCATCTGATTCTCGCACCAAACGAGAGAGACCACGCCAGATCCACAGGGTGTGCAGACTAAAGGACATGAAGGCTTCTGCCTGCTCCTGTGAATCAAGGGCAGAGGAAATCTTGGGAGCCAACACAGAGCACCACACAACTGAGGTTATTCCTTCTCTCAAATGAGCAGAAATGAAACATACAAAACACTTTTAAAATTGCATCATTAAATCCCTACCCATCTCAGGATATTTTTTCCCTTTAAGTCTAAAGTGGCATTTTCCAGAAAAATTCTCAGACAGAGAAGATAGTCTCAGGCTGAAGGCGTGGCAGACACAGGCAGCGTGAACCCCAAATCCTGTTCTCTGGCTCTTGCCCAGTGCTTTCTGGAGTAGCCCCGTTCCTTGGCACAGAAATAAATGTTCAGTAATAAGCACGGACCATTTTTCTTAATTTTAGAAAGAAAACTATGGAGCTCTTGGCCTTTTTTTTTTTCTTTCTGTTGATGTAGAAAATTATTTGCCTTTGATTCCCTGCCTGTCTCTCTAAAATTATGCCTCAAAATCACTCAGTGAATCTGTTAGGCTGACAAATATGCATTTTAAAAAATTATATTTTAGGGAAATACTGAATAAACGGAGGCCTCCAATACAACAATAATCAAACCAGCTCAGCCTCCCTCCCGTAAAATGCAGAAAGCCAGTTTTCTCACTGGCATCTCAGCTCTGAGATCCCAGTTTGAGTCCAACTTGAACAAATAGGAAAAATTAATTAGGTGATTTGGGTTCAGCTCCTCTTGCAGAAAACCATCATACATAACTGAATAGAATTTTGGCTAGTCACTCTAAGAACCTCTGCTTAGAAATGTGGCTTTGTTTACATGCAGCTTGAATTTTTTGTAGAGCTGACAGAGGGAATTCCTATATACTGCAGACTGATCATACAGTGAGGGTTGTGTGAGAGGAGCTTGTGCTGCTAACAACACACTGGCAGAAGGCATGGAGAGAGCAATCCTTTAATGCTTATCAATACATGAGTGGGTATTTTGCAGAATATTAACCCGAATTGCAGAGATGTATGCTGGAGTGTGTAAAACACGCAATGCAAAGAGCGGTTGAGAGCCTTTTGTCTACTCTCAAAAAAGAGCTGGGGGAAAAAAAATTATGAGAAAAAAATCCAAATACTTTCAAACTGAACTTAAGTGTTAAACATGACCTTTGGATTTAAGAATCACAAATTTTCATAGGAAGTTGAAAACACGCTGGATGGGGGAACTAAAGAACAGCAGGAACAGATGCCATTATTTGGCACACAGTGGGGAGAGCAGCACAGAAAAGGCAGTCTCTGCAGAAGACATTTGCCTTTAACTCTCTTTGTTTTCTCTTGGGGAGATAAGGGTAAGCACTGTGTGAGATTTTCTCCTTACATCAAAAGGCTTGGGGCAGGGGGGAAGGACAAGTTCAAAAATATTTTAAGAACCTGGCCATAAAAATTTTCAGTTATCTGTTTTACAGCACAAGAGGGTTTGTGAGCAAAGAGAGCCTAGGAGGGGTCTCCTCAGATTAACTGCAACAGCCACTTGCTAGCAGGGAAGGAAGGACCTGGGAAAGAGAACAAATAGTGTGCAGTCTTTGTTAAATAGAGTTATATTCATGGGGAATGTGTGTATGAAACTCACTGCATTGCCAGCTTGTAGGGCAGAGGGATGAGCCTGGTTCCTGCAGGGTGAGCTCACCCTGTCCCTGCTGCTGGGGCTGTGAGACAGAGGCAAATGACTTTTTCTCACCCACCCAGGGGACAGTCTCAAACACACACAGAAGGCTCACCCACTGTAGTTTTGCTTGGTTTCTGCACTGTTAGGAGCATGAAACAAAACCAAAAACCACCTCTTGTGCTTTCCTGTGGCTGTTGCATCCTTTAAATCCAGCTTGGACCAAGGGAATGGAGCAAGCACATTGCACCACCAGTGAATCTAAAGAAGATTTATTGGTGGATGTTTGTTTCTGATTCGGAACTAGGAGAGAATTGTGGAACTGACACCAAATGTAATAAATGGTAGTGGCTGGGTACCCAAGATGGGTACAGCAACTATTCAAATAAATTATTCAGAGAAAGGACACAATATTTTGTAAAACTTAGTCCACTTACATGTAAGAGGTTGAATGCTTGTGCCAGGGGCCTGATGATCTTTCCTGTAGCAGTCTCTGCTCAGAGACAGTGGGATCAAAGAATTCCTAATTAGTGGTATCTCTTTGGGAGGGAGGAAAGAAAGGTTATTACTCTGCTTTCTCTTCTGAAGATAACACTTATGTATAGTGGTAACCTATCTTTGGCAACAATTTCAGCACACAAATTATAGCTTTAATGACCCTATAAGCATTCCTAGTTCAAAACAAAGAACTAGGGAGCCAAGATAAGTTGTAGGTGGATGAATGCAAGAAAAATATTTTTAAAATATGGTTATTGTGAAAATCAACAAAGTCTCAATCAGGTTGTGTCATTATTAAAATTCCTTACTCTGTAAATCCCTGCTGTTTCAGAGGTGAGGCCAGTTTACTGACAAGGGTTCAAATGTGTAACATTGGAATTCCTGTGGGGGAGTTTTGTGCCCAAAAGTTACCAGTTGACACAGGGTGTTCTGAACACCATGGTGAAATTAAGCAATAGGACAAATCCACAGTGAAGGCTCAAACAAACCCTTCATTAGAGAGGAACAAGCAAAGAGACACATTATTTTTGGAATGTATTTCCTTTAACTTCATCGTATTTGTTTGAAGCCATAATCTTCACTGAAATTAAATTTTTGATTTTGCTAAATTTTGCTCTGAATGAAGCTGTCTTCCATGGGTGCAGGAGCAAATGTGCAAATCTCAGATGAGCCCACCAAAGGCATGAGCACAAAACAACTCTAAGCACGTAAATTAGGTAAATACCTTTCCCTATTCCTTCATGGAGCTTATTGGCAAATGCAATGTATGGTTTATGCTTTGAAGCTGTGCAACCTTTAAGTGCTTGAATTTCAGCATGCAGAGCCCTGTTGAAATTTATGGTGTTACTTACTTGCTCTAAGTTTTAAAATGTTACTAAAGGGATTGGGATAATACAGAACGCCAAGATACTGTCTGTAATCTTTGGGTGGCGTGCCCCACGGTGCTTATTTCCCTCCTCATAAGGTTTTAAATCCTGTAAATATTTATCCTTACATACCTATTTTTAACATGGTGTTTAAAACGCAGCTCAAATTTTGGTGGGGCTTGAGGATGCTAACTTAGGAATGGGTCAGTGGTGGCAGCAGCCTAAGAGGTTTGCATGTCTAGAGAGCAATGTGCAATACGAAGGTTGGGTAAAATGGGTATAATCCACGTTAAAAGCTTTTAATTTTCACATGTCCTCTTACTTTAAGTATCTGTGTAGTCCATTGGATGTGATTTGTGTGACGGTCATTTCATGTCTTTGGCAGTGTGAAGAAGGGCCAATATGTGCTTCAGTGTCACAGACCAAGCTGTTTGAAGTTGCTTTCAATGTAAATAAGAATGATTCCTACAGATTCATTGGTATAGTAATGCATAACCTGGAGATAAGTAAAAATGTAGTGAATAAAAGATTCGTATGCCTAACAATTTCCAGAAGTGGACCTAGAGTGAGCAGATTTCTCTTTTGCAGGCAAAACTTAATTCCACAAATGAAAATATAAGTGAAAGGAGTTAAGCCATTCTTCTCATAAATAAATATTGTTTTGTCAGTATATTCTAATTTCCTAAATTTTCTCCAAGTCAAAACTGTTTGAGAATCGGAAACATTGGAGGCCTCTTGTGTTTAATAAGGGTTGGTGCCTTTTGTCATCTGAAGGAAAAAAAATAAATGGCAATGGAAGCTATTTTGTTAATGTTTTTATCTATTCTGTGACTGACATCAATAATACATAACAGTTCCATTGACATTGCATCCTGTCCAATGGAGCCACTGACCTGATTCAATGTCAGCTGAAATGCCTCGTACATCATAAACATACATGAATTCTCACAGATCCATTATCCTCCCGCCCGGTCCAGGAGTGCCAGGGATCCAGTGCTAAGCCTACAGGAGTTTGAATTATTTTTCTCTCAGTTTATATTTTCGTTTACACTAAGAAGGAGCAACTCCATACTTGGTAGAATGTAACTGGGAGACCCCTAAACATTTTATGAATACATGAATGATAATGATGTCAATAGTCGTTCAGATACTCGGCTGATAAGCCCGTGGTGTACAAACCCAGATAAATACCTCATACCTTGTCAGGAGAGCCTGCAAACCTGATATGTCATTCTGCTTTATTGTGCAAGAATATATGAATCATAATATTCCTATTAACATTGTACAAAGTCTGCAGTAGTTGGTGACTTCACCCAATGACAGTACAAGTTTCATAAAAATATGGATAGTTATCATGTGCCCCTGCTGTGATTTCATTGCCACTAAAAGCAAAGGGAACACAAATGAAAAATATTCCAAAGTTTTCCATTGGTCCCCCTGAACAGTGCACTGCAGCAGTATATATTTGTTTTACCACTGAGCCTGTTTAGCAGTCAAACTGTAGGAAATTGAATACACACTTACTGTATAAAAATGATATGCTTGGTTAGTGATACTTTAGAAGAAATAAGTGCATCAATCATAGAATAGCAGGTTGTCAAGGCTTTATATGTAGGAAAAACATAGAACAAAGAATGTAATGCATGTTGGGCAGCTTTTTACAAAAGTTTCATGCCAAAGTTGATTTACAATGAACGTTTCCCTCCCTCTCTCCTCCCAAATTCTTCTAAAGAAACGTTCACAGAAATCTGAGCAAACTATCATGCTCTCTGTTCTGACGTGTGTGTAATTACAAGATCATCCTCATTGTGAATTTTCTGTTTGGTTGATTTAAGAAAAAAAAAAAGGTGCATACTCTTAATGCTGTTCTGTCATTCAAACTCAGAAGGGTAATTTTCCTCACAAGTTAATGGGAAGGAGACGACTTAATAATTAGCCTGGTTTAGGCAGGGCCAGATCCTTGACAAGGAGCAGTACCTGCACCCAGGATGTGCCTCGGAGGCTGAACAGTTCTCAGGGCAAGCCCATCTGCAGAGTTTCAGTATAAATACTCTGCCTCAGAAGGAGGGTTCTGAGGTGTGCACTGCAGCTGTCCTGGGCACCATTTTTGTCCAGTGGTTCTCCTGGGCATGTTGGTCATGCTCAATTTCCCATCAGAGCCCTCTGAGATGTGCAGACCTGACACAGAGTGTGTGCAATGCACAAGCTTTCCTGACAGCATGTGAAAACCTACAGATTAAAACTGCCACAAAGTAGTCTATTGCCATGGACTGTTGCATCAGTCTGCAGGATCCAGACTCCAAAGCATGACACTGAGCCTGCTTCTGCTGAAATTCAAACTCCAATGCTCTGTTGTCAAACAGTGCAAGACTTCAGCTGCTAGAAAGGTTTCTGGATTTTCAGCAGCTATTCTCACTCTCTGCTCCTTCTTTGGGGCATCCATCCACACTCCCAGGTACATGACTCCCTCCATTATATGGATTTATGCTGCAGACATATGGCTCTAGTTAATCTGACAATAGCTCTTGCTCCCTTCCAAGAGATCTGTTCCAGACAGGTAATCATACATTGTAATGAAATATAACACAAAGACAGGAAAGACCCTTTTATTTCACCAACAGACAAAGACATCTTTGGAAATTCACCTTAAATATTGTTGGTACTAATAAAGCCATTCCAAATATCAAAATAATTGCAGTTCATTTCTGTTGTTGGCCAATATAAAGTCACAAATCTTCCAAACTCTTTGCCGAAATCCATGTTTGATTGTTTCAATGGTCTGCCCATGCAGCCTCTGCTCACTACTAGGAAGAATCAAAGCAAATAAGCATTGATTAGGCTATAGCAAAACTATTGCAATGCACAAGTGACCACTTGTGCCTCATCACCCCTCTGGTTGCCACGTGTAAAACTCCCTGATTGCCATTTGTCAGTAGTGGTATAAGGGCTCTAAAAGTTCAATGCTTCTTTCCCTTTCCAAAAGGGGAATGAGGAATGGGGTAGGTTCAGCCAATTTTTCTCTACTAGGAAAAGAACAAAGGTTTTTTGGTTCAGAGAGGGCAGTCTGTACCTCTGCAACCCCTGAGGCCCACAAGCAAGGACCCTGCATGGAGGAGCATCCCAACGCCACTTCAAATTTTGGTATTTCTCACTCATGGCTTTCTTCCACTAGAACTGTTCCTGGGGAAGTGCCAAGACAGTGCTTCAAGGACAACTGTCTCCTCCAAACTCGTCATTTTTGGGGAGACTCAGGTATGAGTCACAGCAATGACATCCTCAGAGCATCTTTTTTATTCCCCCACCTAAATCCATCTGGCTATGTTTGTGGAATGGAGTGAAGGCCCAGTAAATGCACCTTATCGATTTGACTTCTTAGCATTAGCCTGTTTAGTACCATGAAGGTTTACAAAATCTGTTATTTAATATATCATTGTCTGGAAAAAATAATATTCTTAACTGAAAAATACAGACATCTTTATGTGTCTTTTGGCAGAGTGATTTCTAACTGGTCTCCACCTTAATCTCATTTTTGTTGATTTCATTGTTTTTAGAGACCTTCAATTTCCCTTTAAATTAAACAAATGCAACCCAAAAAGTTATTTTTACTGGACCAAACAGGTACATATAAATAGATAAGATCATGCTGCACAAGAATGTAATGAAGATACTAGTAAAAGCAGAAAGCATCATCTCTGTGTGCAACTGGGAACTGAACTTTGTATCTCAAAGTATTCCTGTATCTTCAAGTTAAGGCTGCAAGTAAGTGCAATCGAGATGTCTTCTATAGCACAGTTTTTAAGTGGAGTTTTCATGTAATCTCAAAATGAATGGATTCAGTGAATTACCCAATGGCTCCTCTCTTCCTTACATCCTAGAAGGTATATGGCTTTCTGGTTTTTCTATCTCATTATTATCAATTGTTTGGCTCTCATGGATTTCCTTCAGGGTCATTGCATTACAAATGGTTCAGAACACTCTGCAAAGTGATGCAGAAGAGGATTGTGTGTGTGCACAGATATTTACATGTATATATTTATATCTTTAGCACCACCTTGGACTCTAATCCAGCTGAGGACTTTTGTGACCCAAACCCAACATTTCTATCCACTGTGAAAGGGCTGTACATCTTTATAACTGCTAAAAGTATGTCTAGATGAAGATCTTCACATTTTTATGGCAAGGTTAATGCCGCCACTAAATTGTCTAACACCACACAGATTCCTTACAGCCTGGTGAGTTTTCCCAGTGAGGGTTTTGTTATGCTGTAAACTGATTTTGCAAAGCTGCAAAACCTTGTGCACTCAAAAAATTCTGGACACCAGCCAGATTCCTTTCAATAGTCCTAAGCAAGGCACCATGAGCTGAAGGCCTTGGGGCTTGTTAGCCTTTCCTGAAAATCTTGATAGCCAGAGGAATAAGTCTACACGCAGCTGATGAGTTCTCTCTGGTGCTGTAAATGTTTTGAACTCACACCACAGAGGTGTCTGCCATCCAGCCTTGGATGGCTGCGCTGGAGGGCAGCCCTGGACAAAGGAAAACAAAGCCAAGTTGCCATACACAGAAGACAGTGGTCATCTCTGAGTCCCACCAGGACAGTCAGACTCTAGAAGGTGTGAGCTCTGTGCATTTCCATCGTAGGGAACACTGTTCTGTCCATAATATAACATCATTTTATGGAGAACTGCCTAAGGGGCATTACATACCTGCATGGAAAGCTGACTTCTTATTTCTAAGTGTGCTACAAAGCATGTGCTGGACTTAAATCACTTTCTGTAAGATCTGAATCTATTCATTTTGACTCACTCTTTTTCACAGATCGTGTGCCTAGCTCAGCATCCGGGAAAAGCAGTGCTGCAGTACCTTAGAGCCTCAAACCCCAGCTGTGGGGTTTCAGAAAACCTCACCAGGAAGTACCAGCTGTAGAAAGGAGCTCAGAGAGGGAGGCTGCACTCATCAGATGCCCCTGTGGGACCACACTGTGGCCTAATTATATGAGGGGAATCTTAGAGGTATATTTGTCTGGGGATGGATCCCACCACTGCATCCTGATGGATGATGAGCAAGAGGGAGCCCAGCCAAGCTGTGAGACTGGCTCTGAGCTCTGCTGCTGCTCCATGAGCAATCCCCAGGATGAGCAATGCTGCTACCAATGAAACCAGAGAAAAGCAGAGGGGACATTAAATGGATAATACTCAAAAAGTTGCTAAAATTAGGAAGTACTCACATCCAGTCATGTAGTACATTTTTTTTCAATTTTCTTTTTTTCTGGGGCAATAAGAGATGATTCGGAAGTGGCATCGAAGCCCCTCTGCAGCAGGGCAGGCAAGCTGCGCTTTTGGTGCTACTGGGAGAAGCATGTTGTGTCCAAACATTTCAGATTCAATCCTGTCCTTACAAAAGGGATTTCTAATGAACACAAACAGAAAAATATGACTTCAGTCACTGAGAAATCCAAAGGACAACTCAGCTTATCTGCCTAAAAAGTTTGAAAGGTACAGGTTTGCCTAGATCCAGTTATATTTTTTCCCAGATCTTCTAGCCATTTCTGATGTGACCTGTTATGGTTTTTTTGTTGCTTGACTTTCTGTCAAGATAGGTTGCTATTCAGACACCTTTTTTGTTCTTTTTGTTATCAGGGCTGATATGAAAAAAAAAGAAATGAGAAACAAGGAGATACATCAGGAATATCTAGAAAGCATTTCCACAATACAGAAGGTTGGCATAGAGGAATAAAAGACGTGACAAGTACTGAATTTCTACTAAGGACTAATATAGGATATTATCCATCAAACACCTCACACTAACTTATCCAATCTCTCTCCTCATGAGTTTATTGGCTGTGGTGCTACTTCTGAGTCAGACCAGGTACCCAGCTATGCCGCAGAGTTAGTCAAGCAATACAATAATAGTGTAAAAGTTGCAGGAGGTGGATGCAATTTCTGGAAATGCTATTGATGGCATTACTTATTTATTTAGTAGACAGAATTTAGAATGGGAATAAGGATTTGTCTGTCACCATCACATCAGCCATCAGTTCAGTGCTGCCCTAGGCAATGAGTATGCTGTTACTAATTTTAGTTTGTTTTGTTGTCATTCAGTCCAGATAATTTTTGAGGTTCATTTAGTTGTTGTTAATAAAAAAGAAAGACAGAAATACTGTGTACTGGCAAAGCAGGGTACTCAGAAATCTACTCCTCAAATCACAGTCCCTTCAGATTTTGCTAGTGACGTGACAGTGAGTTAGTTATTTCCTTCAGAGATGGGAGCACTGACTTGACTTCTCTTCATGACTTGGTGCTTTCTCTTGGGGGACCAATGTCACAGCCACATCCTGCACACAGCAGCACATTTGTGCTGCCTTTGGAAAGAGCAATTCCAGTGCTGAGCACCTGAGGGTTCACCCTGCAGAGGAAGAGATTGAGTACTAGAAAAACTCAAAATAGTGATGGAAGATGAATGAGTTGCTGTTCTGCATGGAGCCTCTAAATGCCTTCATTAGAACCAGTGGGCAGGTAAAAGGGAGTGTTGCCTTTGCTCCATTTGTGATTAAACTGTGCAATTAATTTCCAAGGGAAAATGAGGCAGAATTTTCTGAAATTTAAAAATACTCTACCTGCTATTTCTTTATTTATTTGTGTGACATTTAGAGCCCAGTGGACAGAGGTAGCTAAACTGACACAAGAGGTCACTTCCTGCTCACAATGGCTTTGGGGCGCAAATTATTCACCTGCCAAGACAATGCTGTGCTATTTCCTAACACCATCCCTGTATTGTCACCACTTTACAGTTATTAAGTGTCTCTAAATCCCTCTGCTGGCCCACATGTTGCCTTTGATATGGGTGATAACAGATATATCCATTTTACAAATGTGTGGTGTGTTGACCCTTGGGGGGACAGAGCAGGTGCCCATCAAGGCCAGGCTGTCACTCCTCTCCACAGCTGAACAAGGGAGGGAAACTATAAAGAAAGGCTCATGGGTCAAGATAAGGACAGGGAGCAATCACTCACCCATTACTGTCAGGGGCAAAGCAGATTCAATTTGGAAAAAAAATTATTTTTTACCAGTCAAATCAGAGTAGGATAATCAGAAATAAAGCCAAGTCTTAAAAGCATGTTTTCCCACCCCTCCCTTCTTCCCAGGCTTAACTTTAGTCCAGATTTGCTTTACCTCCTCCTCTACAACAGCCCAGGGGGACAGGGAAAGGGGCTGTGGTCAGTTCATCACACGCTGTCTCTGCCACTCCTTCTGATAGTAAAAGATTTTAAAATCATAGAAAATTCGGGGAGTTAGAAAGAAAGCTAGGCTTAGTAGGCCCTGGGAAACATTAGGCCAGATCATGTGAAATTGCACCTGCATAACCAGTATATGATAAATGATATAATTGTTAGATGTGATTGTTTAGATATAATTATTGTTTAATCGTAAGAAGAGTCATGAGAAACTATGTTCAAGGGTTTGAGGGGGGATCACGAGAAACCTCTGCTTGGATGGAATCAATGCATACAATAGAACAATGTAAGTTTAATAATTAATATGTAAGTTATATAATGGTAGAATATAAAAACATGTTGATCCCGAACCCATGGCGGAGTCAGATTTGGGTCGGTACCCCTGACACCCAGAGCGCTTCAATAAAAGCACCTGCATATAATCATTCCCTGATTATGTGTTCCTGAGTGCTAACACTTCCTCCTCAGGAGGAGGGGCCTTCACGCTCTTCCCCTGCTCCAGGATGGAGTCCTCCCATGGGAGACACACAGGAGTGGCTCCATGAACTCCTCCAGCCTGAGTCCTTCCCACGGGCTGCAGTTTACATGAACTGCCCCAGTGTGGGTCCCTGCCACAGGGTACAGTCCTTCAGGAGCAGCTGCTGTCACAAGTCCTGGCAGCAGACCTGCTGTAGCCTGGACTTCTCTCTCTGTGGGACCACAGGTCCTGCCAGGAGCTGCTCCAGGATGGTCACATTCTCCTTTGGGCATTCTCCTGATCCAGCATGGGGTCCTCCACAGGCTTCAGGGGGATCTCTGCTCCCCTGTGGATCTCCATGGGCTGCAGGGGCACATCTACCTCACCATGGGCTGCACCATGAGCAGCAGGGGAATCTCTGCTCTGGCACCTGGAGCAGCTCCTGCCCCTCCTTCCTCACTGACTGGGTGTCTGCAGCGTTATTTCTCTCATGTATTCTCACTCCTCTCTCCAGCTGCTGCTCTGCCACCATCGCTGATGGCTCAGCCTTGGCCAGCTGTGGGTGCCTCTCGGAGCTGCTGGCATCAGCTCCATCGGACACAGGGGAAGCTTCTGGCAGTCTCCCACGAAAAGCACCCTGGAACTCCTCCTTGCCACCCAAACCAGATACAAAATGATAAGAGTAGCAAAAGGACAAAAAGAATTTGGATGCTGCTGTCCTCCTCACATCACTGGTGTCGCTGCACAATTGAGTTTTCTTGTTGTAAAATGTCCAAAGCCGAGATTTTGCAAAACACACCTCTGCAAGCCCTGGGAGCATTTTGTGAGGATCCCAGGACAGCTCCCAGCAGGCAGGCTTTGCAAGTGGGGCATCGCAGCATCTGCAGCAGCCAGCAATCTCGCCAGAGTGGATTGCCCTCTGGGATTGCTGTGATGCTTCCAGGGCTTCAGGGGTACAGTGCCAGGATTTCATGGCACTGCATCATGCTCCGTGTGTACACCCAAATCCCCACTGGTGTGCAGCCAGGGGCTCCCAGAAGTGGCAGAACAACATGTTCACAGAAAGGGCAACACTTCTTTTGTGCTAGCACAGCTACAGTTTTAATTGAGGTGAGGATCTTGCCTCTGTTCCATGCCAGGGATTCATTGCCATCCCAGAAGCTTTTGGAGGAGACAGGCCCAGGTGACAGTGCAGAGTTTCTCTTGCTGCTCTGAATGAGGAGTGAGTTGGGAGTGTCTCCTCATTAGGTCCCCACTCAAGACTACCACACACATGGGGGCATCAGGAGAGTGCAAGCCAACCAGGCTGGCTGGTGAGAGAATGTCATCTCAGCAGTGTTTTTGCACCCCCATGCTCTCCTTTGAAGGCCACTGAAGGATGGCCTCTGAAGGGCCCAGGTCCCAGCAGCTGCCAGGGTTCATTTCCTTTTGCTCTAAGAAGGGTGGTGAGGACCACCAGAGGTGCTGCCTTGTGTAGCAATAAGACATTTGTCACGGTCTGAGATGGAAATCCTATCTGGTGTAATTATTTTATATTAAAATAGATTAAATTTTGATATGGAAATATAGAATGATGTATATTATATTAGCCTAAGAACAGGATATTCATCTTTACTTTAATTTGTAGACTTCATAACTTTGTTTGCATTCACTACAAGATAACTACTGTACATTCCTGAAAAATGACATCTTGCATGAAAAGACTTAACAAAAGCCTCAGTGCTGATAATTTTCCTGTGGATCAGGGAGGACAGATCTCACTGTGGTCTCACAGACCTGGACCACGGCTCACCTTTGTAATTTTAAACTAAATTGTAATGCTGTCATGGCCACACATTAAAGGAAGTTTCTTTTGATTAAATATCTTATTCAGTCATATGAAACTAGATTTATTCTCCTGTAAAAAGCATTAAAAGGGCAAAAGTTTCATTTGGGGAGCTTGTTTGGTAGGCAAAATGCAGATATAGTGAATGTTAGAGAAATAGGTGTATGAATTTATTAATTTTTTACCTGCTGTTGCTCAACATATCTCAAATTTTTGGAAGCAGTTTGTGGGGTTATACTTTGAGACCTGAGAAACTGAAGGCAGCACACTGAGTAATATCTGTGAGGAAGGGAGTAATACATTGTCCTTGATTGTTTTGGACAGTGAGGAGTAAAGTACTTCTTGGGGGACACTGGCAGAAGGGTGAATGATGCATGTGCAGCTGGCTGCTTTCTGGAGGGTGCTAAAGCATTAGTTTTAAATAATAAAATCTTAATCAGATTATATCTGTATTTTGGATAGCCTCTCTGGTACTGTGCTAGCTGAAGTTTCCTGAGACAACAACTTTTTGTAAGCACCTACACACAGAATGTCATCTTGTAGTAAAGACACCTTTAGTCCATCAGGTAAGGCAAAAATATACCAGATCCCTGCAATTGAAAGCTGAATCTTCACATATTTAGAGCAGTGATAAAAAAATTTTTAAGATCAAGAGTCTTTCCAAACTCATGACCTATTCTTGTAATTGTTCCCAGTCTGGTTCTGCTCTGTGGTTGAGGCAGATTTTCAGCTATGCTATACCCAAAAATAAATGCAATTTCCTGTTCAGTTTACATGTTTGCACTTATAGACACTTGCAATCAGGACTTCAAGAGAAGTGAACTTTTCAGTTCAAAAATGTAAAAATACCTAATTTTAATTATTTGTAACCAAGGAAATCCCTTAAATATGCCACTTGCACCTTAGATCTGCCACCAGCATTGATTTAGGAGTCTCTGTTTCACAAACTTATTATATTTCAATGGATTAAAAAAAAAAAGAAACAAAGCTCAGCAACCTTTAACTCATATTATAATAGTTTAAAAGAGTATTAACTGAACCTCCAGGGAAAATGAAAACCTATAATCAGACACAGTCATTATTCTAGATTATGTTCTAAAAGATTTTAATCCCTGTATTATAAAAAAAAAAAAAAAAGAAGTAGATATTTATATTTTTGTTGTTGTTTTTCTTCCTTACCCTGGACATATGGCACTTAAAATTGTGCACAGACCCTTTGTAAAAACAGTGTGAGTTAGACACAGAGTATTGCCCAGACATGAAGCTTTAACTGTGAATTTCTTTGCTTTGGCACCAGAGGGTCAAAGTCAAGTTTTAGGTGTTAACCAAACATAGGGTGCGTTGGGTTGTTTTGCCATCAATTTTTTAACATGTGAAAAACTTGATGTCTCTTAAATAATTAACTGTTTTTAATAAGTGTCAGCACTGTCTCCCGGTTTCCATTTGTCCTTGTGGCTCAGGCACAGCCCTGCTCTGGGGCTGTTCTTGCAGCTGGCTCGGAGGTGGGCGCTCCCCCCACCAAAACTTTTGGGTGACGACAAATCACAACCGGTTTGGAAATGAATCGATTCCCAAGGCCCGTTGCCAGAGGTCAAATTTGCAATTGCATGGAAATGTTAAGGTGCAATTGCTTCAGGCTTTAATGAACTCCAAAAAGAAATATGCAGGCCTGTAAAGCTCATCCATTAGATCCTGACCTACAAATGGCAAGGAATAACAGCAACGCAGCCACGAGGTGTGCTGACTAAGGGAATTACCTGGGTGCAATTAGTTTTACATGTTTTGGCATTTAATCGTGGTGTCCAGGCACGAGAGAGAGCACACAGAAATTACAAATTATGGAAGAAGAGTGTTTCCAATGAAACAAGTGTGGATTTTCTCCTGCTCTCCCTTGCCTGGGCAGCAGCAGGGATCACTCTCCTCCAGTTTTGGGAAGGAAAGGGTGGCAGTCCCTGGCTGGTGCAGGGGGCTGCACACCCCAAAAGGCAGCTCACCCTGGCCCCAGCAGATGGGGACTCTCCTGGTCAAGGAAATGGGCACAGGACAGTGTTTTTTCTCAGAACTCCTGCCTTCCCAAGAAGAGGGAAGATCAAAAATAGGAGTAATTTGTAGAGCTATTATTAGATTGCACTAGCCAACCTGAGAACAAAGAAAAAAGTAATCACACTCCAAATGAATTAGCAGGTCTTTCTAAGGGGATGACGGGAGGAAAGTTTATTTTGTTTATGGCATTGGTGCTGTATTGTAGAAATTATATTTGTCCTTTGTTTCACAATAAAAATTCTCTGCTTGCTTAAGACTCCAAGATTTTAATTTAAAAAGTTGTTACCAGACATGGACCAGAGATAAACACCCCTGTCTGAGCACACGTTAATTGCTGGCGGCTGGAGGCCAGCGTCTGCTCTGAGTATCTCTGCTAAGCTCTCCCCTCTAATGAGACAAACTTCCCACAGTCCAGGAGAGCCAAAAAATCCAGCCCTGAGTGTGCAGCTCCACCTGACCTCAAGTTTTCAGGCTGGAAAGTTTCCACATCCACTTCCATGCTTTTTTGTGAGGCTGGTGCCCTGATGTTGGGATTAAGGTACACTGTGAAGGGATCTGTCACATTTCAGTGCCAGGTACAAACACACAAACAAGCAAGCAAATAAATAAAAAAACACAGTTCTCATTTGGCACAAACCTCCTAGCAACATAAATCATCAAAACCTGATTAACAAACTGGTCAGTTTGAAATGAAAGTAATGATCTTCCTTTGCCTTCCCGCTCCCATCAGGACGATCACAAAAGGTTATCTGTTTGAATAAATTAATTAGAGTTGTCAAGCTGGCTTATTTGCCAATGGGAAGGTTTAGTTTTTGTGACCCAAGGGCAGATTTCCAGGATGTCTTCCCCCCAAAGGTCCCACCCAGTCAGTGGCCTGGCCAAAGCACTTTCAGGTGGTGAGTGCAGGTCTCAGGACCAGCTCTTAGCCAGAGCAGAAAAGCCCTGGCCAGGCTGGCTGAGCCACATCAGCTGATGCTGGGCAGCTGGGTGCACAGGGACAGGGACAAGATGGGTGTCACCCCATCAGACCCTGCTCCTCCATGGCCACAAGTCATTCCTCTGTAGGAGATTTATCAGTAGGAAAACAAAAATAAGAGAGAAAAGAGTTTATCTTATTTATGGAGAACCTTGCTTTGAGCCTGAGTACCCAGGAAAGCAGCTCTGCGTGTGTGTGGAACATGGTATCCCACACTGCATTTCTTTCTCTTTTCTGCCTTGCTTCCTTGCCTTTTTTTTTTTTAGTCCAAGGGCCAGGTCATTGCTTCTGAACCTCTCTCTCAAGAAGTGACACTTAAAGTGCAAATGAAGCTAATGACAAGAGACAATATTTTAATGTTAATTAGATATTTCATGTGTCTTAGCTCATCAGAGCAATATTGCTCTTTTATGTATTACATGAAAGCAGAGCTTTAGCTTGGAGGAAAACAGGGAACACAGTTGGCCATAGAAGTAGCATTCTTGGGTTTGTAATTATTAAAATTATTGTTACATTTAGGAAATCCAGGAAACTTTGAAAGGAAGATACTTAATAATAATAATGGAGCTACTGCACTATAGGAAGCCCTGGCAAAGGCTTTACATCTTTCTTTTTCCTCCTACATGAGCTGGCATTGTAAAAGCTGTAGTCTCCCAAGCCCTTACTAGGAGAGCAGACATGGCTTTTCTGGAGGATTATATTCATATATAATGCAGAAATGAGGTCTCTCTTTACCTGGGTTCCCCCCTGCTTCCCTTCCTGTGACATATTCTCTTTTTAATAGTTTTGTTAAAACACCAGCATGAGCTGCTAATGCTGTGCATCCCAGTGAAATGGCCTAATGATGATGTTCACCAGAACTAGGTACACAATGTACAATATTTTCTGTGAATGTTTGCATTCCTTGTGGCCTGGTTTCTGCTCCTTTTGCGTTCTTTCACTGGCTATTTGAGAAGTTGCATTTCACTGCCAAGAAGTATTTATACAAAGCAAATTTCAAAGTTGTGCACATATTTGAAGAAAATGAAATTTAAGGCCCTGTCACAGCAATGAGCTCCTTCCAGAGAGACCTCATGCGTGGACCCTGAATGCAGAAAATGCCTGGAGAAGGTCACTGCCTCAGTGAGAGCTGCAGTCCCCCCTCTTCCATGATGTCCTAGCTGTGGACACTCACCAGTGCAGTCATCTCTAGATGGGTTTTGAAGAGGTAAAAAAGCCCTACAAAACCACAAAAATCATGTAGTGGTTTCCTGACCATTTGTGCTTCAGTTGGACTTGCTTTTGACATCACTCTGGGCAGAATAAATACATTAAAACTAAATTTTGTGAGGATCAACAGGGAATTTCAAAGTGAATTTATATATTCTGGAACAAGAAACATTTTTTATTTAGCAGTTTGTGTGGGTGCCCACACCTAACAAGAACAGCAGAGTAAAAATGTAGTTAAGCTGTCTATTTTTGTCTACAGCTAGTATTTAAAAAAAAAAAAAGTGTTAGGTCTGTGATTTCTTTATGTGTTGTAAGAGCAAAGACACAACAGAGAGTGAATTCATTGAATAAAGTAGTATTGCAGATGATTTGCTTGGCTTGGAACATCCCAGCTTTGCTCTACTTTCATTTTCAGTGTTTAATTGCATGGGGGTTTTTTCCAACATCATGTATCTTGAAGTAGAATCAAATTCATGGATAAGATTTTGATGTAAAACACTGATATTTAGGTGATAAGTTTTCTTACTGATGCTTACTCAAAAATACTCCATCAGCAGTGAGAGTTTCACTTGCTGAGCGTGCCAGGGTGGCGTGAGGAGCTCAGGGCCACGGGGGCTGTTTGCAGATCATTCCACAAGAGTTTGGGCTCCCATGAGGTTGGGGAGCTCCCACCAGCACTGGTGACGAGGAGCTGGGCAGTGGGAAGGATTGTGCAAAGCACAGACTCAGCCCATCCTCTTGGGGAACAATGGCAACACCAGCTCCAGAACACCCCAGGTCTCATCCCTTCCCATCTCCCAGCCTATGCTGGCACTGCAGATGACACACTGAAAGGATCCCAGAAGGGGGGGTATTTTTTAATAAGGGTGGAAATAATTTCACAACCCAATATTAAACACATACCCACACATAAGATATGTGCTCACACACTCCAGCAACATCAACCTTGGTACTGTAACTGTTTACAGGAAGAAATAAAACTTGTGTGTTTGGGGTTCATTAATATACATTAACAATTGTAAATATTCTCCCTGAATAAATGCTGTTTGCTTTTCTACTTCAGGGTTTGTGCCCTTTTGGGACATTCAATGGGCAAATGGAATACTCTGATAGAGGGCTATAAGTGCTGTAAGTTATATTTAACTAAAATAAACAGGCAGATACAGACACTTCTGCTCTGCTATAAAAAGACTGCATATGCTCGATGCAGGTTTTCTTAAGGTAAGGGACAGAGCTTAGGAAGCTCTAAGGCAGCTAGATTTGCCCATATGGGAAGGCGGTCTTTCACTGATGATTTTGCAGACAGAAATTGCCCATCTGCACTGTTTGCAGGTGTTTTGAATGATTATATTATTAGCTCTGTCTGTTCAACTTTGCTTTTTTATGGTGGCTTTAGTATTGCAGTAAATAAAAAAAAAAAAAGAAATATATAAGCAGCCATCTGGTTCCCAATTTTTGACTAGCGCTCTTTGTCAAGAAAGAAAAAAGAATTCTCAGATATTATTTCCTAGTTCTGAAACACTGGCAAATGAGGAGAACAAATCCCCAAATTCTGACCTGAATATAAAATGGGGACAGAATTTTCTGCTTTTTATTTAACTTGCTCTGATTAATCCATTTAAAAGCAATTGTTTCTGTTCTGTTCTCATTTACGCCTCTGTGAAGTCAGCAGAGGAGATCTGGGCTTACACCATCCTTCTAGGAGCAGAATCTTCTCCTGATGAAATGGGAGGGGAGGGAATTAAAGTGAAAGCAATCATTGTGAAACCATTTTCTATTTTTCTAAATGAGCAACAAAGACAGCTGGGAAGTGGTCCTTTGCTGCTGGATTTTTCAGGGAGGATTCACATTTCTGTCAGATATTTTTGCAAAGCAATGACAAAACTTTGCAAGACCTTTGGAAATAAAGAACAAACTATTTGCTATCTCAGCAGTAAGTTCCAAACCTTTAGACTGCATTTAAGTTTCTCTGAGTGTAATATGTGATTATTGGCAATATGTTTCCAGTTAAATATTTCATATAGTGCATAAAGGCCTTTTCTGCTCTTGAGCATTCTGTAGATATTAATGAAAGCAGTGGATTTGTAGATTTATCTGGTGCCTGAACACCTTTTGCTGAAAATTGCTTCAGAGCTGGATCAGAGCTTTACACAGCCATTTAGTGTTGCCTCTGTATTCATGAAATCGGAATTATGTATCTAAATGTAGGTAGTCTTTGGAGAGATGGTGCCAAGCCTAACAGATATGACCCCAACCCAAGTATTCTCCAAGTTCCCCAAACCCCATGTGGATTTCCCTGTGTTCTGCATGAGCAGAAGTGACACACAAAGGACTGGGGAGGGAGGGGAAGCTGTGCTGGCTCAGGGGGCAGCTGGGAGGGTCCAGCGCCAGTGTTTGCACAACAAAAACAAGTATATGGCCATAATCTGGCATTTGCAGTCCCCGAGGTGTAAGGACGCCTGAGGCAAGCACTTAACCTACAACTGGAGCCTGTGTTTGCCCACCTGTCCTTGGGCTACTTCTGCCTGAAGCTGAAGGCCTTTGGAAAGACAGCAGGATTACAAGTGTAACTCCAGGAACACCCCAAATCCACGCAGAGTGAGGAGCAAAAGGTCAGTCACTGGGTGAACGTGGCAATGCTGATGGGCAAGGAGCGGTCCCTGGCTCTGCTTGCCAGCCAGGTGCTCATTACCTGGTGTGGTGAAATGGCACCACAGAGCTGCTGTTTATAGAAGGAGACAATCATAACAGCAACTTGGCAGGAACATGTTGGCTTTAAGGTTGCTCATCACCATAAAATTTGCTTGAATATTCCCCCCCCCGCCACTTGACTTGCTAGTTTAAAGACAAAGTCATTCTTCAGACTTTTTTGTCCTGTTCAAACAATTAACTGTAGCCTAGTCATCATTCCTGAGTCTGGACAAAATATATACATCTTGGTTTTGGGCTATGGATGTAGCCTGTGGCAAGTAATTGCTTGGGGCTTGGTTATTGGAGGTTTTATAAATGCACACCTTATTTCTGCTTGCTTTCCTTCAGTCCAGCTACTAAACTAAAACAACACACTCAGTTCATTAATCTTCTGTGCATCTATGCCATTAATATTCTAGTAATTTGATCATGGTATCTTTAAATTAATAGAAGTCAGAATTCCTAAAAAGATTATGCACTTTTGCTTCAGCCATGTGACTAATAGTAACGGAGACAGCGACTCCTCCTCATGCCGAGTGCTCAGGTGATGTAAGCAGGGCTGGGATCTCACTTTAATCGTTAGGAGTGCTCTCAATTCCCTTGGCACCATTGCTAAGGCTGAGACATCATGTTTTCCAGCAGACATTGTAATCCCTGCACCGTTACGAGACCACAGCAGCTGAATGGTGATGTCAGAAATGGGGAAGGTAAACAACTCTGAGCCAACTGTGCACTGCTGTGGGAACTTCTCTGTGAGCTAAGAGAGCAAAATTCTTAAATAAAACATCCAGCTCTTCATGTCCCTGTGATAACTGTGTGGAAGACAACTCGGAGCAAAAAAACCTCAAACCAAAATCAAAAAAACCACCACCAACCCCCCAGACAACTCCATTGATTTGTTCTCAGTATTTAGCAGCCTGTAGCTGTGTCTCAAAGGCCATCTGAACACCTTTGTTAAGGCAAAAGTTTATTTTGTTTGGTAGAGTCAGCTGTCATGGAATGGAACTCACTGAGCAAAGGCATCAGAGGTCCAGCAGCTTTTGTTTGCACTTCCAGTTTAATAATGTGAACCATATTGCCAGGTTGCCCAGGGAGGCTGGGGGTGCTCCAGACCTGGTCATGCTCAAGGCCAGGTTGGGTGAGGCCTTGGCAGCCTGGTCTGGAGGGAGGTGTCCCTGCCCATGGCAGGGCAGGGTTAGGACTCAATGATCCTTGAGGTACCTTCCATCCCTCAGGATTCTGTGAGTCTCCAATATCAGCCATGCAGGTTTCAGTCACACCTGCACATGTTCCTCTACTATGCAGTGTGCAGAGGAGATCATGGTCCCAAAACCAGAAAAAAAACAAGGTTTAGGATGTTACTGGTGTTGCACCATGCTTTCTCATTTAAGTGCTGTTTGATTTCAGCATTTCATTCTTTCTCATTTCAGTTTCTGCTCTATGGGATTTGCCTCTGGCAGATCAGCACAGAAGAGCACAAGGAACAGGTGCTTTTCAGTGGTGAGGAGCAGGTTTGGACATCAAATCACCACTTCTGTATTACCTTCTGCCAGCTATAACTTGGATATTTTTATTTGTTTCTTAGCTATTAGTTATTCTAAGACTGGCAGAGAAGGCTAGCCAAGTATAGAAAGGCACTATTTTGTTGTCATTCATTTGAATGATAGATTTGAGAAACAGTTTGAATGGCTCCAGGATTATCCAGGGAAAATGTATATTGTGGCTGCAGATCCACAAGAGAGAGTCATGAGATATGAATTCCTGTCCTCCAGGTCCTGGGATTGGATGTGCTTTTGTTGCAGATTTTCACTCACTGTTTTCATCTCCTAGTTGATCAGTACAAAATGACTAAAACCTGAGAGATGAATTTACTTTTTAACTAATGCAAATAATCATGTTGGTTATAATTGTTATTAGGGCTCCTTTGGGAATCTGTTGTTACAAGCACTCAACCCCTTTGTCTCTCCTTTGGGTCTCCAGGCTATGTTGCAATTTATAAAGATACCAGACCTTAGGCTAAATCAATGTCCTTAGGGTTATGAGATGTTGCTAAATATCAAAACAAAATCCCAGTGTTCCAGTTCTTTAACTTCACTATGTTTAATTAGCCACTCCAATTAACCTTCCCTTTGTGTTCCCTCATGTTTAAAGGGGTATATTAAAAGTACTGTAGAATTAAAGCCATTTAGAATATGCTGAGTATATTTCAAGGCATTCAGAAAGCCTCTCACATGATGCTGTCCTCATTTCAGTTTCACTAATGACTGGTCACTGGGGGCATATTTCCAAACCTCTTCACCTAGGTTGCAGAAACTGTAACAATATTCCTACCTGTGCATCCAGGTCACAGCGTGCTCAGATGGGAAATCACTTCTGCAGGTCTCTCACCACGTTGCTCTGTGAGCCTGTGGGCACAAAGGATGTGTAAGGGAAGAGTTTTACACATTCTTGCTCTGAGAATTTAGACATGGACAAGCATTTAGTCAGCATTTTTTGCTCAGAGGCCTGACAGAAAGACAAATACTGAATCAGGATTGCTGAATTCTGGTTTCCGAGGTCCTCGAGATAATTCCCAGACTTATAAAAACCAGCGGTGTTAGAAACGAGGGAAAAGCATGGGAAAACACAAAAAGCTTCTCCCTGCTAGTTCATAAGATTGGATTCCTGCAATATTATGGACAGATGAAAAATCCCAGGTAAAAACCTGTTCAAACAGTAAGAACAATAAACTGTCAGTGCTGTCTGTGGCCTGTGTCCCCAGCCACACACCTTATGCCAGGGACAGGCAATGTCTGGGTCTGTTCAGGGTGATGGGATAAGAGAGTCTCCAAAACTATTTCTGTAGTCTTTAGGAATCTATGCATTTGGAAATGTATGCTGAGAGCACTCAGGGAGGTAGGAGAATACTATTATGCCCATTTTATTATGCCCAAGGGTGAGTACATTTTTTAGATTTATGTTATATTAGAAAGCTTTTCACTTATTATTCTCTGTGCCTAACTCTCTGGATGCATTTTATAAGTCATCAGGATTTAACTCATGGCTATGGATTTTGTTATGGTAGAGCAGGTACCTAAAAAATCCCTGACTTGTCCAGTGTCATTCTGTATGTCTGGTGGCAGAACTAGGAACAAAAACCAGTCCATATATCTAATCTCTGACTCTTCCCTAGGTAACTTTCTCCAGTAGTTGTATTGAAAGATCATTTTAATTCATAGTTTTGTTTGTTAGAGGATATAAATTTCTCAGGGGTGAAATATGATCACAGAACAGCATTTACTTTTCTATTTTCTATGTTTTGAAGGAGCTGAGATAATTTGAAGACCAGACTGTAGTGTTATTTTAGTTAAATTTGTTCTCTCAAGGAATTTGTCATTAGATCTCCCTTTAGTTTTTTGTAAATAATAGGGAGGAAAAACAAAAGAGATGTTTATTTTATTGACACTGTGATATCACGGGCTTTCACTTAAGAAATCTGTTGGAGTCTGTCTTTGTTTCCTAAGACAAAGTCAGTTAAAAATATGTCAGGTTTTGTGTTAAATGGTTTGATGGCATAAATTCAATAAAGACATTGTCTGGTATCCTCGCTCTATGACTCGTATGAGATACAAAGGAAACTAAGAAAAGCAAAGATTCATTTCCCTTTCCTTCTTCTTCTCCTCTGCTTTTCATTGGCAACAGTAAAGTTCAACTGCAAGACATGTGATTGTAATATAATCAAATAACCTGCTGGTGTCTCATAAAGAAGTACTGGTTGTTTAAACGACTATTCATAACAGACTTAGATGTTTCATTGCTGGCGATGGTTTAAGATTCAGATAACATCAAATCAGCTGGAGTATGAGATTCAGCTCCTTTGAAAATGTACAAAGAACAAAGCCAACAACACTACTGATGACTGACTGGTTGGGGGAGAAGAAAACAACAAATATATTTAGGATTTTTATCAAGCCTAAGTTGAAGAATCTCGATGTGAGCTGCTCTATAGGCATGTGATAAACATCACAGAAACTGGAGATAGTGAAAGCTGAAGGGTATGGGACACTTAGCATGTCTAGCTCCACAGTAAAATAGTTCATACAGAGGAAAGATACAGCTCAATATAAATCATTCCCTAGCAGTCCTTCAGGGCACATTGTTGGGAAATACCTGCTAACAAAGCCAGCAGTTTAGTTTGTATATTGACTTCGAAGCCAGTGCAGGGAAAGGCAGAGCTGTGACTCTCTGCTGAAACACTCCCAGTCCCCCCTGGCAGGGAAGACCCAACCTTGTGCCTTTTGCACAAGCAGCCCTTCCTGGAGGGTGTTTCCACAGCAGATGCAGCTGCTCCAGCTCGCTCCAGGAGTAACTCTTTCATAGCAAGACATTCCTGCAGAAGCACAGCTCTGCAGGGAAGCTCTTAGGGAACAAAAGCACTCTAGGAGAACTTAGATGTGGAGAAGTATTTTTTGAGTTTCATTTATTAGCCACTGTATTGCTAATTGCTGATCTCCTGTTGAGCTAACCTCAAGTTCGACAGGGACAGTGTTTATGAACCCAGTACTTAAAAGAGGAAATCTGGGGCAAAACTAAAAGTATATGTAACACTGATCTTTGAAGATGTATTGTTTTGCCTTATCAGCAAAGGTGCATTCAAAAATCAGGCAGTCCCCACTAAGAGTGAGAAATAAAACAACAACAAAAAAATCCTTCCCTTTGCTTCAGGCTTTTGGATGCACTGGATTAAGTTCACTGCTAATTAGACACAATTGTGAAGCACAATTATTTATGAACCTTCAATGGGCCGAATTCATGAAAGGAATAACGAGTATGTATTTCCCTTTTGTAGAATTTTAATGAAGAAATGGCATTACTATTCATTATTTATCCACTTTCAAATTGTAATGAATAGTTCCACTAGCAAACACCAAATTTCTGTATTTACAGAAAGGCGGAACATGTGTAGATAATAACACAGTTCAGTATGTATGAAATTCTGTAATTCTATAAATATAGAAATAAAGAAATTATCAGCAGGACTATTCATTAAATTTTGAAAGTAGTAAATAATAAATAGGAATAACATTTATTCATTAAAATCCTCCAAACAGAAAATATTGGGTCTTTCTTTCTTAAATAAATCCAGTGCAATATTTCTGAGAGAAAGCTGGAGTTTATGATGGTTTTTATTTTTTGTGCCTTTTGACATTGTTTCATATGCAGCCTTTATCCTAAATGCATTTTAAATAACATTAACCCATGTGTTTTCATTAAAAGTTGAAATACTACATTATGCTGTGAAACAAAGATAATTTAGAGAGCCTGTCTTGCCTAACTGAACAAAACATTTTTTAACACCATTCTGGCCATGGGCACCTGCCTTCTGCAGAAAACACGTTTGTGCCCAGCTCCCATAGTGGTATTCACATGTCCCAGGCTCTGGTGTGTGAAGACCAGGGTGCAAGAGGGGTGTTTTGCCTGCTTAGACCCCCAGCCAGCCCAGTCTGAATTGCAGAGCCTGCAGCACCCAGCTCCTGTGTGGGTTTCACAGCGAGAGCCTCGGTGAGTGGAGCCCAAAGCTCCCACCACCAGCAGTGGCAGGACCCGGCACAGGAGGTACTGAAGGGCTCAGGAGCACAGCTAAGACTGCACAGGGTGCCTCTGATGGTTTTTCAACCTATTAAGTGCCAAGAGAGGAATTAAAATCCAATGAAAAGTTTTCCCATAATTTAGTTTAATATGACTGGGAGCTGAGCCCTGTGTCTCTCCCCTGTGCAGTGTCACTGCTGTCCTCCAGCCACTGCTTTTCCCAATTTCTCCAAGAGAGCTTTGCTGTCCTCTGTTCATGGGGCCACAAGGTCAGTGCTGAAGGTTGAATTCATGTAACCTAAGCATGTCTTCCCTTAAAAATACACCTAAAGTTTAATTATGTATTGTATTAATTAATCTTCAGAAAGCTAAAACTTCAATACCATTTTAATTCCTCATACAGTAATTAAGCTCTTTGAACCTAATAAGAACACAGAGCTTGACTTTTCAAACTCCAATGAAGTACAGGATATTAGAAAAAAGCCCTTGCAGATGAGTCAATTATGGACTTTGATAGACATTACTTAATATTTTGGTTCAGTGTAGGGCAACCTTAGGGCCTGAGCAGGTGGCCCAAGTTCCTTGCAGTTTGGGGCACCTCTCACACAGCTGAACAGCAACAGATCTATTATTAAAAGTTTATTCCCAATTAGGGAATACCTTTTCCCTTTATAGCTAAGAATCTGAGGTCCTGATAAATCTCAGTGAATTTAACTCCAGAATCACAGACAGGTTTGGGTTGGAAGGGATTTTAAAGATCATGTGGTTACAACTCCACCTTCTGCTGCACCACGTTACTGAAAGCCCCATTTACAGAGAGACCTGTTTAGATGGTGAGATGTTCCTTTGATTTAATGATGCTATAATTCACATTTAGGGTTCAATATTCACATAACTTCTACATGAGTGTTACCCACCCCATTCACTTACAAGTATTATAGCAGGAAAAACAGACCAGAAGAATACAGAACTGGTCACAGATTGTTTGGGTTTTTTAATGCTGTAGCTCAAAAGCTTGGTTTATTCTGAATGAAGAAATTTAGTAAGCAAATACACTATTTTTACACAACTTTCACTAAGATTAAGCAGAGTGCTTGACATTGAGACACAACTCATTATTTTATTTTGAAGAAAACCCTTCCCCTTTCCAAGGTCATGACCTGGTGTATATTGGGTACAGTGTGGATTGTAAACCTCTTCTGGAAATCTGCAGGGAGCTGAAGTTTGCCTGGAAAAGCTGCAGATTATCCCATGGTCAGGGATGTGGCAGCACTGGGGGAGCACCACAGAGCCTTCCCCAGCCAGAGAACATCAGGAATCCTCTGTGGCTGCACCCAAATTCTTCCTGGTCTGTGTCCTGCTCCTGTGGAAGGTGGGGAGCAAAAGCCAAGGGCTGGAGGGCTGGGCAGGAGGCTCACAGGGACTCAGCCACCTCATCCCCTTAGCAGATCCTGATCCTGAGCGGCTCAAACCAGCACTCCTCAGATGGAAACTGAATCTGCATTTTTCACACAGCATTTCAGGGATTTCCACGTGGTTCTTAATAGCTGAACCAGGACTTACAACCCGAAGTAATCTTGGCCTCCCTCCATAAGGGCTCAGTTACAGATGATGGCACGTGGCCCTTGCCATCAGATTAGCTTAAAAACATCTGTTTGGCTTTGGTGGCTTGGATCCTTCTGCAGCAAGCTGCTTTTCCTTGCTTTTTCAAGTTTGGTTTCTTGTATGTAACATTTACATCGTGATCTAAAAACAATTTTACACATAATAAAGTTTAACTATTTGATATTTTTCATTTCAAAACTAAATAGCAGACATTTAAGAGAATGTTCTTTTTTTTGTTTAATGACACACATGATAGTATTTTAAAAGAGCAAATGACATCCACTGTAAATTTTTTTGATCTTTCTCTAGCAAATCCTCTATGAGTAAAGTTTGCCTGTACTCATGATTTTTTTTCTCAAGAAGCTTTACTGCTCTTGGTAGAACTAACATCTGCTTCTCTGGGGAGTCTCCTATTTATGACAATTGGAGATGTTTTTGAAAATTATTTGAATTAAACTTCACCTGCTCAGAAGTGTTTCCACAGGAGCGGACTGTACATGCAGAGTTTCCACTGATGACATTTGACAGAGCTGTTAATCCCTCTTGACTCTGATGTATGATATCACATTACAGGAGCTGGAGCAATCCCGTGATTTTCACACGAGCACAACAACATTCACCCATCACTTACCTGAGCTCTGCTCCCAAACAAAATCCCTGGGACGAGCTGCTCCGTCAGCTGAGGAGGAAGGAGGTGACTTTCCCCATCAATATTCCCCTTCAGACTGCTTCTGGAATTGCCATGGCACCTTCTCCTGGTGGTGACCAGAGGGCAGACCCCTCTGCCCTGTGCTGGTCCAGGACAACCCCTCCAGCAGCAGCCACTTTGCTTCTCCCATTCAAACACAGAAATTTTGCCAAGACTTCTGTTTCAACCTCCTGCAGAATGAAATTCAAGAGGATAATTGTGAAAAGAGAAATCTTTTTGCCTGCTGAGTCTCAATTATCACATCAGCAGCCATATTCTTGTCTGTAAAATGTCTCTTTTTTTTTCTTTTTTTCTTTTCTTTTTTTTTAACAAAAATCATCATTCCAAAGTGCAATAATTCTTTTGGGATTATTTGTGATGAAATCTCTTATTTTCTCTAAGGACAGACTGTCCTTAGGGAGTTGCCATGAGTTTTAAGAAAAGCAAGGTGCTGCTATGTAATGCAACATTATGATTTAAATGCAATACTGAATGATTATCAATTCTCTTAAGTGCTGAATTTGCAGAATCTTTTTTTGCACACTCTTAAGAAACCAAACACAAGGAACAAAAAGCCTCCAAAAAATAGAAGTGATTCTTCTAATTAAAGCAATACCTGTGCACTTCATAAATTTGATTGCAAATATATTTCTAAGCATGACACTATTCATGTTGGAAATAAAAGAAAAAAAATTTCAGTTGTTTTCATGTCTCTAAATCAAAGTACTAAATGGAGTCTTCCCCAGTACCCTTTCTAGGCATTTTGCTCATACCTGAATCTTTACATTAAGGCCAGAATATGACAACAGGAAAAATAAAAATGTTTTAAAAATATATATATTTTCTTCTTTTGATGAGGTAAAACCACGTAAGGGTTGATGACTTGAATAAGCATGGACAGTAGGACTCTTCTTCAGCGAAAGAAAAATGATTATGCAATGCCTTTGACTTTGGAAGGGTGTTTCCTTGGTCAAGAGGACCAGGTCTTTTCAATGATTACATATTATCCCATCTCATCTTCCGTATGTCTAATTATTTCTACAATTAAAACAGATTGCATGATCTTCCATCTAAATCTTTCTCTTTAAGAAAAAGAGAATTTAAAACTTAATTTATGAACTCTGATCTTATTAACCTTTCATTTGATTTGCTTCTGGGCCTTGATCTAAACAAGCTATTATACTTTCTGCTATTTTATTTGGTATATGCTGTTTCAAGGCACTCTGAAAACTAAAGCTCACCTGCAAAACCAAAACTAAACCTTTTTTTCTTTTCTACATTTTTGTTCAGTGTTCTAAATCCCATAATTCGATTCAAATTTTAGGAAAAAATAAATTAAACAATCTGCATTGATAAACAGGAACTGTGTTGGGTTTTGCCAGTGGTTTCCCAAGCAGTCCCTTTCTGTCCACAAAGCTATTCTCACTTTTGCCTCCTCCCAAAGGAATTTGTACTCTCCATTCCTGCTGTTTCTTCAGACATGCTTTATTTTCTTTATTTCTGCTACTTAAATTAGCCCAGATTGTCTTTATTTCCTTCCCCCAACAATGTCTTGATTCCTTTCCTCCTCCTACAGACATCACAACCTTAGCTTCTAAAAATCAGTCAAGCTGCCTCTTTTCCTCCCTAGTTTTTACCATCTTATTTGCTCATCTCAGTTTATGAATGCTCTGCCCTCCATTCTTCATTCCTTTTATTGCAGTCTCACGTCTTCTTCCTTCCCTTTCATTTTCCAGGATTCTGCCTTGTTCTCTATCTCAGATCTGATTATTGCCCTGGATTCCCCTTCCTCTGAAGTGCCACATCTGCCTTTGCCTGGTGATGGGCACTGCTACTTCCCTTCTCCTGCGGGCACTCAAATGAGGGAAGGTGTTTCCAAGGATGCAGAGCTGCTCCTCTCAGGAGCAAGAGCTGCATGCAGTTTAGACTTTTTCCCTTGTCATTGAACACATCCTACCTGTGAATTTCAGCCTTCCTTCCTCTGTGTATTAAAGAACTACAGCCTGGCCAGGGTTTGGTGTTGTGAGGCAGCAGCACACAACTCCCCATTACTCTGGGTATCTCCTAACAAAGGGTCAGGACCATGCAAAGATAGAACATGTTCTGTATTTAGGCTCAGATTTTTGTGATTTCTCTGCTTGCTTTGTATAACTTGGTTGTCTTCTGCAAAGGAAAAGGATCATCATTCAGCGGTTTTGCATTTCAATATTTAATTTTAAATAATTTTTTTAAATTTTTTTTTAATTTAAAAAATTATTTTAAATAAATTCCAGAAGATATATGCCAATAAAATAAGAGGTTTGCAAATAAAATGTTCAGGACTAATAAGAAGGCAAAGAAAAAAATGGGGTTTTTGCAAGAAGAAGAAACAACCAACAGTCCAGGCCACATTTGCCTTCAATAATGTAAGAGCCAGGCTGCATCAATAGCCCAGCCAAGAGGATTAGTCTGCTTTGACTCTTGGGTGACTGAATTCACCACTAATAGTTCAGACTTTACTCTGATCTGAGTCTTCTCCAACAATGAAGTAAAGCCATGGTCCAACATGTGCAGAGGGCTGGAAGGACAGAGAGAAGTGCTGGAATTTCTTTCTGTGCAATACAGTAAGGCTGAAGTTCTGAACTGTTAAAAAGATTGGACTGAAATTAAAAAATCAAATATATATGCAGGAGAAAAAGTCATGCTGGATTGGAGAATTTTGCAACTGTAGATTCATTTAAAATATGTCACAAAAAAGGTCATTGATACAATGAAGAAAGAGGGTTTTTTTCCCCTCTGCTCACTGTTTTCTTTCTTTTCTTTCTTACTTTAATTCTATTATTCTCTTTTCATGATTGCTAGTTGCAATTCTTTTCTTGCCAATCCCTGTGTAGAAACCCACCTGCCCAAACAGGGCTGGTTTGGGGATCAACATCTTTCATGAGTCATTATTTTAATAGCAAGCTGTGGATTTTAGAACTTTGTTTTTGTTTTATTTCCAATGGCTGTGTATGGCCTTTTCGCAGAGTTTTGGTGCAGCAGTGATAATCCAGGACAGCCAGTGCATGAAAGAGTGACCTGGCACAAACACACACAGACACATGCACACACATGTGTACTGATATAACTTTTTATGGCAAGCAGAGCAGGATTCCACCCATATTTCTGGTACAGAGGGAACAGAAGTTAATTTGTAGGTTGGTGAGAGAGAGCTTGTGACACTGCACTCAATTTCACATCAAGAGACATTAACTTGAAATTACTGTTTCCAAGGGAAACACTTATGACTCAAAGCATTAATTTGCATTAGTCCACGATAAGGCTAGTCTGTAAATTGAGTTATTGAAAATAACTCGCAACCATAGCACCAAGGAAGGAATTAACTGGGAATGTTGTTCTATAAACATAAGTGGATATTTTTTTCCAGGTAGTTAAAATACTAAAAGTGTGCAAAATATAATCAATTTAGTTTTCTAGTAAGGTCATTCTTTAACAAATTGTCACTATGGAAGTAATCAGTTTGGATAAATTTGCGTTGGCTGTGTTTTATCTCCTCACTTTTTAGTTTCATGTGAACAGCCCATTAAAACCCATGGTTTGGGACAAGCTCTACATTTTTCTCTTACAGCTGTGAGGACAATGGTCATTCTTTACAAATTTAGTTCAAGGTAATGTGATGTTCTACCCAATCTGGCAGAAAGATTTATAACTTAGCAACTGGGGGCTAAATTTCTGTGTTGTAAGCAAGTCTTGTCTCAGGGAAATTTTACCTCTTTTGAACATCATAAAGTTTATTTAGAAAAATCTCCATAGAAGATGCTCTTTACCCTTAGTGCACTCCTACAATATCCACTTAGAGTGAGTTAACAATTAGCAGTATTAATAACTGAAATCTATGCCAGCAAAATTATTCAAAATACTCACTGATAACCAGCTGCACATGTATCACCACTTTTTTTTTTTTTTTTTTTTTTTTTTTTTTTTTTTTTTTTTTTTTTTAATCTGGGTCAGCTAACATCTCCCCAACTAAATATAGCCAAGCAGGTCCAATTCTTTCAATTCTCACTCGGGTTTCCATTCTCACTCAGAAACATCATAACTTTGATACAAGAATGGAAATGCTTGCAAATTTTCTGGTCTGTATTACAGCTGGTCTTTCTTTTCAGGAGTAGCCCAGACTGGCACTCAGCAGACCCCATTGCCCCCAGGGAGACATGCCCCAACTCTGCACATGCACAGGCAAAAGGTACACAGACACCCCATGGCCTTCTGGCATTTTCCAAGCACCCTTTCAGTTTATTTGATCCAAAGGTACTCTGGAAGAGGAGAGAGGAAAACAGTGAGGAATTTTTCCAGACTAAGGATCTTTAAATCCAGATGCTCTCTCCTTTTATTGCATTACCATCTGCACCTATGTTTGCAGCAGAAAACCTTTAGGTTTCCTTCCTTTCTCTCCAGTTCAAACTGAAGAAGAAACTTCCAAACCCAGCAGCATAGACAAGGTTTGGTGGGGCACCGAAGTGCCGATGAGTTTGTCCAAAAGGCATGGCCTGAAGGACACAGATATACCAAAAAATGAAATTGTTTCCCATTCCCCAGGGTGATGTGGTGCCCAGGTTCACCTTTTGGGCTGGAGGGGGTGAAGGCAGCTTTGAGCTGCCCCAGCAGAGGAAGGCTCAGGGCATGTCTCACTCAGGCATGGCTCTCCTGGGTTGGACACAGGGTGTGTGGGGTCCCAGCTGCACACCCACATGGCCCACGATGGAAATGGTCTGTAAGGGGCAGGTGACCCTGTCAGAGGTGCAGGTGAGGAGCACTGATGCAGGAGCAGGCTGCAGTGCTGTCTGTGCAGGCTGTGCTGTTCTATGGCATGCCTTTCCCTGCCCTCTCCCATCCCTATTCCAGCTGCCTGCCATGCCCGACAGGGCACCCCGCCGTGTATCTCTCAATTGCTTCTCATGAGTAAGGACATTATTTTTGATCCAAACTAATATGTAATTATCTATTTCAGAATGTTTTATTAGGAATTAGAACCCTTTTTATATTTTAACCAAACATATTCATTTCACAGCATGTTAAAAATCATTTTCTCTCTCCTAACTGTGTTTATCCTTTCTCCGTAATATTTCACAGCTGAAGTCCTTTTCTAAGAGAGCTTGAAAAATATTATCTGGTTATATTTTCTTTTTTTAAATTGAGCATATATGGACAAAATCTGCTCTCTTCTTTCCTGTTCTTAGCATTCTAAAATGTACCTGTGTTCAAATATTAAGAAATAAAACAAATATAAATTATGCATTTTCCAAGTTAATTTAAAATGCATTATGCACTGCTTTGTTCTCTGGAATTAGTATTATTAAGGGGACAGATCTGTATGGATTAATTTTGAGTCAGTTTATTCACTTCTTTGTAATTCAGTGGCAAGAATTTCTGTCCCCAGGCATCAAATTAAAATTTTTACTGTAAGTAACACATACACAATATAGACCTTTTTGTATTGTTTCTTTGTTTTTCTATCAGACAACATATTTACGTATTGTATTATTTCACAAAACCACCTCTTTCAAAGTAAACAAAACTTCCCCCCCTTCTTGAAAATTATTTTAATGTTCCCATTGTCATTGTACCCAACTGAAACCTGGTTCTAGTTTTGAGGGTTTTTGCCTTTCCATCAGTAATCACATAACATTTAGCTGTGTCTTCCCTGAGATGTCTCACGAGCTGAATAATCATCCAACATCTCCTTTCTTCCAAATATTTTTGGTGGTGTTTGAGCTGCTGCTTTACGATTTTTTTTAAAAAACCCAAGCTATTCAATAATCATTTTAAAATAATGTTTTATTGCAATAATTCTTTGCACTTACATGTTTTAAATCTTTATTTTTCCCTAAACTGAGCAAGAAAATAGAGGCTGCTTTCTTAATTAGTCTTCTTTAAACAAAATATCCTTTCATATGCACTAATAAAGACTAAGGATCATTTCTCTCTTGTTTAAATAACTGCTTGCTGTAGTATAAAATTGTAAGAGACATGATGCAGATCAAGATGCTGGCTTGAAGTGGAGAAGAGGAACAAGCAGTGCAATAATAAGCAGATTTTAATGATTTACTATAAATCAGCATTTTTGCCCTGTCAGTGAGATTGAAGAGGCAGACAGCTCCTCACATGTCTGCCTAGCAAATGTCTTCCTGATGAATCATGTGCTCTGAATCACTGATCACAACATTCAAACAGCACATCCAAATAATGAGGAAAACATATACACAGCATTCTTACGCCGAGCCTAAAACTGCAGGAATATGTGTTTTCAGTGGTGTGCTAGTTAAACCCCTACATTGATACTGTGTCTGTTCAGCAGAGGGTAATATAAGGTTAACTATTGATGCCCTAGCTTTACTTCCACATGTTAAATCAACGTGGAAAATCTAATCTTTACATACTCTGTGGGGGAAAAAAAAGAAGGGAAAAGTGGATAACAACGTATATTTTAAAAATATTTTTCAACAGAGAAATGCATCAGCTACTCATTGAGAGAAACATTAGTGTGATTAATTAGAACACTAGCAAGGCTATTGTTTTATATACAGGGTAGTTCAGATGACCATTGTTAATAATTTCAGTTGGTCACTAAGGTAATAGTGGTTATAAACTGTTATGCATTGCATGCCCTAATGTCCATCGATCCTCCCCACAACGCTGCCAATGGGCTCAGGTAACCAAATAATTGTCATCAAACTCCTCTGCAGTGGGGGTGTCACTGAGCCCAGCTCTCCACTGCAAAACACTCATGTTTTAAGGGGGACTTGGATGAAGTGAGGAGATCATGGGGGTGAAGGGGATGAGGTGCAGCCCCAAGAGCTCTGGGAGAATCAGGGAATGCAGGGCAGAGGGGGGTCCAGCCTCAGCCTTCACAGACAACACTGCCATGAGCAGTAGACAAAACTGAATAAATAAGGGAGCTGACTGACCTCTCCATTGGGTCCAAGAAGGCTGATAGTGTGCTCAGCAGTAGTAATTGTGACCACTGCTGTCCCCACCTGCAGGAGAAGCTCTGGCCAGGCTCTCACACCACCACAGCTGAGGGAGAAAAGCTCATTTGCAGGTCAGCCCAGAGGACCTCATCCTACACATCTCTACCTTGGCTGTTGGAGGATAAAATGAGGACTTCAGATTCCAGTAGTCTCTATCCTTTAATCTTTTATTAACCTCATTATTTATTCAGAAAATAGCTTTGAAATAAATAATTTTGTAACAGTAGGAACCTTGAACTTAGAAACTTGAAAAAAAAAGATCCAAGTTTGGTTATGGTGATCCTTTGAAAGTAACTTGTCATTCCTAGTTTTGTAGACTGTAACTTTTGCGTTTATTACTAATTTTCTGCACTGGTCTAAATGCACTGTGCATGTTGAGTTTAAAACACATTTATGTACATAGTATTTGCAGTTCAAGTCCTCCTAATGCAGAGTTGGTAAAAGGTTTCTCCTGGAGATCCTGAAAGTGAGCTGGCATAGAGAGCCAGGGATGTTTTTTCTCCACATCTCTGCATCCTGCCACCCCTTTGATGCAGAATCACAATATATGTTTCTGAAAGAAGCTGCTGTCCATTGTTTGAAGACGTGAAATTCAAAGTCCTCATCTTTTCTGGTTTGTACTCAAGGGAAAAAAATAATAATGGGCTTTTAAAACAATAAAACATCAATGTATTTTAAACATGACCATGTCAGGCTCAAAAATGTTTTTCAAAAGCAAATCCATTTGTTTAATTTGAATAAGAACATACTTAATTTCATGGTCATTTGGTTAAAGCAGTTATTTTTATTAATGTGTTATTGAGCTGGAGGCTGAGGGCACTGGTCAGTTTGCTACTGTATAACTCACTCGCTTGGAGAATGAAGTCTTGCAGTACAAAGGGGAAAACTCGTATGTGCTATTTAGCCATCACAATGGTATATTTGATCTGTGTTCTTATTTTAGTCAAAGTAAGAAGGGGAAAAAACAAACGCTCAGACTGCTGATTTCTGCAGAAAAAATCTGCAAATGAACTGTTCTATTAGCACAAATGTACAAAAGTCTTTAGAACCTCTCTCTTCAAAAGCATAATTAGGTATTTATTTCAGACATACTAACATCTTTGCAGTAGCTAATAAGATGCAGCCCATTTGAATATTAATATAATAAATGATTAAATTAAACAGCAAGATTCAGACTCAGAAATAGCCTTTATAGGTCCCAGGGGGTCACTAAAACTGTATTCCATTTCTTCCTACAGTTAACATAGTACAAGGGACATGAATGCGTAAAGCAATATTTGTCTTATGAAACATGGAGTTTTATATTGTGCTATTCAGTTTTATTACTCCACAGTTTGAAGCTGAGGCCTGTGATGAAGTCACCATGCTGGGACCCAACAGCAACTCTTCCTGTTTCAGTGCTTTTTGGCATCAAAGTGACGCATCGTTGCTCTGGCAGAGGCAAACCTCATGGCAGGCTACATATAAATAGGTTAACAACGTTGGCATGTGATAAACTAATAACAACACACACACACACACACACACAAAAAAGTTGCTGTAAAGTAAATGGCTGAGGAATTTTTCATCTGTACATTATTATGTATTTATTATTAATAATATGTACCCAATAATGTGCAGAATTATTATCAACGGCACAAGGATGATAGGTTAAGCTTATTTTTTTTCCACTGTACACCAGATAAAAGAAAAATAGGCAAAGCAGGCGATTATAATTGGCCATTATTCCAATAAAGGTGGTTCCCTTCTCAAATTAGTCCATGAAAACTGCAGACTATCCAAATCCCATGAACCTGAGAGGTGTTAATAAACATCTGGTCATGGTTTTTGCTTAATTAGCAATCACTAGTTTGGACTGAAGTCTGTTTATGTAAAACAAAACACACGTATGCACACACGCACACACACACACTCTCTCCACACTCTCTTTCCCCCCCACCCCCTCATAACAATAACAGAAAAAAGAGGTTTTTGTTTCATGAGCCACAGCCCTTCAGCAGTCCAAACCAGCTTCTCGTAAGTGCTCGGTGGGAGAATTGGATTTTTAAGTCTTACCATTTGTCAACACAGCAGAATAAAATGAAAGCTATTTGGATTTGTCTGTTTCTGTTCATTTTACCAGACTAATGTCACCTCAATCAGCCCTACAAAATCCTGGTATTTTATTGGAAACTAAATTACCATTTTTAAATGCAAAAAGAAATTGCGTACTTACTACAGGTTACTGAAAAATGCCATGTTATTATTCTTAGCATCCAAAATCTTACAGCACCATCTCTCTAAGGAGCAGCATTGGCAGGGAGGTAATGGATAAACATGCAACTGTGCTTGCAAGACTATACTGTCTAAATTAGATAAAAGAAAAGTAGGAAGAAAACTCCAAGATAAGTGGTACAAAGTAAATCAAAACAAATCATCTTACCAAACTTTATTCGCATCTGATACCATTTTTAGAAATTAAGGTCAGTTTTGTGGAACTAATAGGGAGTTACACCTATATATCTTGGGCACCATGACAATGCTTGAGAGGAAGATTTATACACTATGGTTGCAGATGCAGAAGAAAGATATGAGAGATCAAATGGAAGTGCATGATAACAAATGAAAAATGGTCCCCACAGCCCATAAATTAATTGAGAAAAGAAGGTTGTCATTATTTGAACATGCTTTAAAATAAGGTATGGGGTCCAGATGGCAGAGAATAGATAGGCCAACAAAGTTTGAGTAATTGATGACTTAAAAATAAAACAAGATCTTAAAGAAATGAATCACGTTGGGAGAGTTAGAGGAGGAATATTAGATGAAAAAGCACAAAAACTCCTCGAAACTTCAGAGCAAAAATCAAAGTATAGGAAAACAGACACATTTTTTCGTGAAGGATCTAAATAAATGTAAGTAATAAATATTTCAGGCAGCAATTGTATCCCCATTAAGGACACTTTTCTATTGTCATTTCATTAACCTATTCAGCTTTGTTTTCACAATTTTATTTCTCCTTTTTTTTTTTCCTTTTTTTTTTGTAGTCTTAAGTTTTTTTTGGAATGAACTGAGAAGAATTAGCAGAGGCTGTGCTATAAAAATCACAATTACCATTTCTGCTCCCAACACTGTCGTTAGCTCATGGGGTCACTGCAGAGAGCCCTTTGGTAAACAGTGACACATTTCCAGAGCTTATTGTCTGCATTTACAGTGCCTGATACCCAACAACACAGACTGTGCTGGTTAAACCTAAACCCTCCTTTGCTTTCCAGTTTAGTGGGTTCAGACATGTCAAGGAGGAAGTGACAACACTCACATGTGTCTGATTCCATGTTTGGTTTTTTTGTCTTTCTTAATCTTTCTTCCCCTTTCTCCATTCTGAAGGGTTGGCAGCACATAGCATTAAATGGTACTTCAGTGTTATGCAATGCCAGGTAATAAATAAATAACCTATGCACAGTTTTATTATTTTTGCCTTTAAAATGTCACCCATCTGTCCATGGAGGAGATGTAAATATCTGCATGGGGGCAGGTGAGTGTGTCTGCCAGGAGGGGTGTGTGTATATGTATATCTGCACTGTGTGTCTGCGTGCATGCATGTGTGCATTTTCCATATTTATCGCTTTTCAGTACATTAGAGCATTTAGTACTTTGGAAGGCACTCATCCAAACAGAGCTCCATGTAAATGCACTGTGTACAAGCCAAGAAAGAACAGCTCCAGGCTGATAGAAACCTCAGAAGTATGTTAAATCATAGTACTCAACTGTTCCTCATTAGAACACTCCTCATTTCTTTTTTTTTTCTCTTCCACTTAAAAAAAAAATGTTTTCTCAAAGCTGCTTACTTTGACACTGCACTCTAGGAGCATATTATGAATATTCAGATTGGAAATAGAGCACCATCTAATAATGTGGAACACAAAGGAACCCTGAAATGTATTCAGCCTCTTATTTACATTGTTATGAGAGATATTGCATTATCAAACAATGGCTCCATTCCACACTGTATCCGTTACCCCTTGCATTAGGGCTCCTTGGGAACTTATTATTGATGACAAAAATGCAGCTAATGAGAGACTGCAGACTTACTAAACCTATAGGTAAGCTATGTTGCCTATAAGAAGGATAGCCCTAAAGGAAAAAACATCAAAGCCCGAGAGCTGATTTGTTCAGAAGTGCAACTGAGATGGGAAGAAAAGCAAACTTGGGGACCTTCCCATCATCACACACAATGATGTCATTAAGGTGCATTAATCTCAAGGAAGATGTGTACGGGGAAACTAAAACGTGACCCTCGGTGCGGAAGGCAAGCAAAAAGGCTTGGAAATATTCAGGAGGCAGAAATAGGAGGCAACAAACATTTCAAGGGAAAGATAGTTGCCAGCAGGATTGATTTGAATACTTGCAGTGGTGATTTATTTTTCATGCTTCTCATAAAGAGAAGAGATCCTTTCTTTGCCCTGCTCTCCCCCTCGCTCCCTCGCTCCCTCCCCGGCGGGAGGAAGGATGGGATGAGGCTCGCCGTGCCCAGTGAGCAATGGCTGCCCTTTCCCAGACACCACAAATGAATGCAGGATGGTGGAGAGACCAATTCAAACACTTTACCAGGAGTATATAAAAAAATGGCACAATCCACGTTCTTTGCATTTGTAACAGAAGAAAGGGAAAAAGGACAATTTCATTAAAAGTCCAGCCTCTGTAAAGAGAATGTTAAATAGTTTCATACCCAAAACCCAAACTGCTTTGAATGCAAGTCCTGCTTTGCCCTTAACTGAAATGAAATTTCACAAATCCGGCTGTACATAGAGAAAGAAAATGAAAGACAAAATATTTACTCATGGACTCAATAGTCCCCTTTTTAAAAGGGAGGGGTTTACTATTGATTTTTTAACAATATAAATTTAGCATATTTCACATGATCCATTACATTCCTTAGAACCATTAAGATGCAGTTTACATGATTTATTCAGAATAAGGTCCACTTTTAGCTATATTTAAGTCTCCTATTTGTTATTTAACATGTGTTTAATGTTTTTTGTCCCTGCTGTGCACAGCTGCAAGCTGCTATTTTTTGGCAATTTTTGTGACTGTGAAGTGATTTGTGTCTTTGAATCTCACCTTTCTATTCTATGGCCTGCTGTTTTGATTTTTTTCTAAACTTTAAGGAATAAGTTGCACTGTGTTATGACCTTTACTTCACTTCATGGAAGTAAACAAGAAGTCTAAAAGCACCATTAAAAAATCATGGCAGGTATCCTTATGGGGTAGCTACAAGGACACATATGTAATTGATTTAGCATTCTGTGACACTGTAATTCAAAGCAGTTTAAGGAAAGCCCTCTAAAAATCCAGTAATGACATAGAAAATACTAATTGAGAGCTGGCAAACACTTCACTCACCACTTACAGACCAGGCACATAAATCCTCCATAGCAGGAAACCTTCCATATTGGACAACGTTTTGAAGATTTTTTCAGTTGATCTCAAGTAGGAAAAATCTGACCAGAAAATAAGTTGTTATTATTGTACAATATATTTAAAAATGTGCTTTTTATTTTTACAGTCATAAAGCAAACAGAGTGTGATGCTGAAGTGCATCAGATAGATACAAATTATTGCAGGGAGTTTTGGAGCCAAAGAAGCATAAGGATCCTTCTATTTCAACTGGTTTCCCAGGCACAAAACTTTTGAAAAGCAATAATAATGAATGATGGCAAAGCACAACAGCTAGAGCAGAGTAATTGTCCTCTTTTTTGGTGTTAAATGGGACTTCCCAAAACAGGCCCATGAGCAATTGTGAAAGCTTGCTAAAATGCCATGAATTCATCTCCAGTCCCAGTATTTCAATGTCATGGCCATGACCTGGTCTCCCCAGCATCCCTCACCTCTCCATCCACTCTTTCTCCTTTGGCCACCCCTTGGTTCTGAGGCAGTGAATCAGGATCTCTCCTGCACATCAGAATCCACGTAGAATTCATGGACAATGAATGTGCAATGTTCACATAATGATCTAGAAAGGCAGCTAGCAGTGCATGATGCATATGCTGGCACATATTCCTATTTTATGTGGGTAAAATGGCAGTGCTTCGTGGTGTGCTGAAATCTCAGAGATGTGGGCTGGTGAGCCACTCTCTTATTTGGAAGGTTCATACTCCCCATAACCTGTAAATATAAGGAAAGTGAAACACTCACTGTTGGGTATATTGGGGGCATTTGTTGCTGCTCTTTATGATATCTCTGGATAATTTCAGTGTCTATCAAACTGCTACTTTAATTGATAGGAGAGCATTTCCCCTTAACAATTTGAAGCAAATATAGTAGGTAAAAATTCCTGTATCAATTTGAATGCATTTACCTGTAAGTGGCAAACTTAGTAACTTCATTTATCTGATTTTAATGAAAATGGAAAATGCACTGCTATATGACTTTAAGAAAAAAAGTAAAATATAAGTTATTACTGTTTGATATATGTTCCCCATCCTTTTATAGGATCTATAAGAGAAAGCCATGTTGAAACAGTTTAATGCAATGCCTTTAACTTATCTAAACCACATTCAACTGACTGCACTGGGAAAATTGAATCTTTTCCTCACAATCTTAGTGACATGAAAAATATATAATACGGTAAATGATTAATGCAGTTATAAACTATACCTGAGATAAGATTTAAGTATTCATATTTCTATCATGTTAATACAACACGATAAACCCATGAAGCAAACTTGACCATAGCATTTGTTATTCTGTCCAGTGTTCAATTATTCTTTGTCCAAATACAATTTAGGAGCTTGCTGGAATACATTCTCTGGGTACAAAGCATTATGTGCTACAGTGAGATAATCAAAGGAGTGGTCAGCAACTGTAGACCTCAATCCAGTATATGCAGAGCTGCAAAATAAAAGGGAGCCCAGAACATAACCCCATGCAGATTTTCTTTTGTTTTAATTTTGGTTGTCCAGAATATGTCATTAACACATAAAAGCATTATTTTTCCTTGCTTCTAACATTTAACTGAAAGCTTTATATTTTTAGAAAAACCTAAATTTACATAATCACATATGTGCTTAGCAACTACCAAGACAATTTCAAACCACGTTGCTTTAATAACTAACCTCTTCTAATTTCTTCAGTAAGGGTCAAATTCTGCCCATGGGAAACATGTGTACAACTCTGAATGATACCAAGAGAAGAAATTTGACCACACTGGTGGCTGCTTTGATGCATGCTTGGGCATTTTATAACAAGGATCTTGTGCCTCCATGTAAATAATGGCCAATTTTCCTGCAGACAGGCAGTGAGCCTAGCAGGAAAGCACACAGCTGCAAGATGGGGGAAATCTGTGGATCTGTCTCAGCAGCTCTGCAGGGGGTTACCTCAACTTACCCCATTGCAAAAGGGGTATAAGACTTCATTTTCAATGGTGCATTTATACCCTTGAACGACAGGCGAGATAATTTTGAAATTAGATCAGATAATTCATAAAGTGATGAAGCTATTTTACAAGTTTAACACAGCTCTGTGCAAGGGGTTGGAGCAGGTGATATCCAGAGGTCCAAGCCAATCTAAATTATTCCATGAGTCACTGACTGCAGCTCTTGTCATCACTGGTTTAAAGTACCTGCAGCTCTGAGCTCTTGTCCCCCGGTTCCAGCCACCAACTCACCACCCACGTGTGGGGACAGCCCAGATGTCTCTCATGATGTGGTGACCCACTTTAACCCACCAAGTGTAGACTGGAGTCTCCCCAGGGCCAACTGAAATTCCTTTGAGCTCTCTGAAATATTGGTGGTTTCTGTGCTGGAATTGGTAGTAAAAGACAGAGGTACCCTTCAGAGTTACTCAGAAAATAATGCTGAAGATGAGCAGATTTAACAATGAACTTTTTTTTTCTCAAAGCTTTCATTGAAAAATTAAATTGCCAGGAGTTCTACTGTTTTATTTGCCCCCCAACTCAGCTGTCAGCTGAAGAGCTTTTGATGAAAACGTATTTTTGAAATGAGTACAGAAGCCAGCTGGGACGGCCAGGCAAGGCCCTTTGCTAAGCTAATCTGTCACTGCTAAGGTTTGGATGGGGACACATGCAGGATGATCTGAGCTTTGCCTAGCTTTCAGAATGGTAGGTAAGCTTAATAGCCATATTTTAAATAATACTGCTACACTACATCACATTGCAAATATGCCCTGTAATCAAAAGGAAAAAAAAAAGCAAGGAGCTGACAGAACTAGAATAGAATAGAATACAATACACCTCTCTGGGTGGAGTTATTTTATTTTCCCAAAAGGAGCCACAAGCTCTTCTTTAATTAAATAGGCCTTAAGAACAGCATCAAAAATGATAAGCAGAAATTAAATACTTCCCACTACTTGTTTAAAATTTGAGTACGCTGTAATAATTCTTTATTTCCATGACATTAATTTTATGGGCTCATTCACTTTCTATTTGATCAGAACTTCTGCATATAATAGTTACCAGCATTTCAAACAAGAAATAATAGATGACTGTGCATATAACGGGGTAGTCACTATTGTAGTGGTAATGCTGGTAATGGGACATTTTTATTAGAATAGAAAAAGCCAACACGATTTTTGAAATGGCAACAAGACAAGAATACTCAAGCTCACCAGGGGAGGGAGGTCCAGGCTGGTCATGAGAAGGAATCTCTTCATGGAAAGGGTGGTTAAACATTGGAAGGGGCTGCCCAGGGAGGTGGTGAACTCCCCATCCCTGGAGGTGTTCATGGAACCACTGGATGTGGCACTCAGTGCTCTGGGCTGGGTGACAAGATGAAGATGGTCAAAAGTTTGACTCATTGATCTAGGAGGTCTTTTCCAGCCCAAATGATTCTATGATTCTGATTGGCCATCCCCATCAGACAGACCCCATTATTGTTCTGATAAACCACAGTGCCACGTGCAGCTGTTTAATTAGGTACTGATACCAGCGCTTGTTTCTATAGACACCGATAGTTACTCCATTTGCATTTTTGTGTCTGTACTTTGATCTGTATATGTAAATCTGACCTGTGATAAATATTTCATTTCTTTCAAGCATTCCTGATTTATTTTCGTGCCTGTTGCAAAACTTCTAGAAACACAAATGGTTTCCTTTTGTGAGCAATATGAGTCAAGTGTGTTTCTTTTTGTAACACATTTACATTCCTCAAGATTTCTACCTTGGTTTGTGCTACTCTTAGTGAGGCAAACCCTGGCATAGAGACTTGACATCCTCACAGCAATCTCAGAACAATTTCAAAACATGACTATGGTAATACTATTATCACACAAGCCTGCAATGAAAAAATTATCTCAGTGCAAGTCTGCAGTGACCCTCTGGAAGGCAATACCACTCTAATGTGAGATTATACAGGTAAAATGAATTCAGTGAAAACACACACTGTGTTTGAATTTCAGTGTAGAGCCTCGATGAAATGACAAAACCAAGTTCACCTTTATGCTAAATTATGTTTATGTTAAATGCAAAGATAGGGTGGGAGGAGCTGTGCCCAGAAGTCTTGAAGAAAGAGTGATGTAAAATACAAAGGAACTCAAGTAGCTCCAGAACAAAAGTCCAACTAATTTTCAGAAAAAAACCTTAACAGGTTCAGGTGGGGTCAGTCTAGGGGAGGTGCAGTGGTAGCCCTGCTACCACCAGCAGCTGCCCAGGTACTCATTCAGCAGTGAAGCCTCTGCCCTGCTACCCTGCCGTGTCCCCTCTGCCCTGCCACCCTGCCGTGTCACCTCCCACACCCTGCCGTGTCACCTCCCACCTGTGGGCACCATCCTCAGCATCTGTGAATCCTAAGCCACTTTAAGCCTTCCACCAACACATTCATGATTACTTTATTACTCCTTCCAACACTCAAAAGGGCAATGCAAAATCAGCACTGAATTCATTAATTTACTAATTAAAAGATAGGAGAGGAACTCATGAGCAACCTCTGGAAATGATCGTGCAGAAGCACACACACCATAAAACTCTGCAGGCCTCACCTCATCCTGTGAGGACAGAAAGATCCAAAGGCTGGGACCCCATTCAGTGACTTTGGGCAAGGATGCAGTGATCTTTCTTCAGGGAAACAGAATGTTCCTTAGGCCTAATCTAGATTTTTATCTAGCCTAACCCAGTTATCATTGCACACCCAGCACAGAGTACATTACCATGGCCAGCTGGGCACTGCTGAGGCCAAAGGAGATTTTGCTGGGTTGTCTTGCAGCATGACTGGGTGAGACAAGTCCCCTGACCAGTGCCCCCAGAGAGCCAGCTCAGCTTCTGGAGGCACACTGCCAGATGTGGGAAATACAAGGGCATGGTGCAATACTTTGGCCAGTGACAGTGCAGTCAATATCCCCCAGCACTAAGAATGTAAAGACAGGTATGCAGCCTGCACTAGTGGTTAAGCTGCATCTTTTTTTATCATCAGTGGAGACTATAAATCCAATTCATTTGACCAATGCTAAGACTGTCTTAGCACAAACTGCCCTGTTTCACTCCACTGACTTTAAAGGGTAACTGGTTCAGACTTAATTGTCTAACTTTTAGACATCAGAGTCAAGGAAGATTAATATTATCTACCCAATATTCTATGGATGTCAAACTGAAATGAGCAAAAAATAAGGAGAGACTAGTCAAACTATTTCCCCTTTTGATAATTAGGAACTGCAAGATGTTTGCTTACAGAATATGCCTTTCAGAAATAACTTCAATAAATCTGTGAAGCTGTCAACTATTGCAGATGTTTTGTATCTACATCTGTAGGGATTTTATAACACTTATTAAAAACCTTCACACATCTAGCTTGGGAAAAGCCCTTCTGGATGGAAAGGTTGTTTCCAGGGATAGCCTGGAAGATTTTAAACTGCTTTTTGGTTGGAAAGTTATTATTTTTCTGCTTTGAAGCTATGCAGTCTTGAAGTAAAGAGAGAGGGAGAGTTCATAAACTTTAATTCTGTAATTAAGAATTATCTAGCATTGATGGGCACATTCGATGAACCATTATAAGTCACCCACAATCTGTCTTAAAGGTGGAAGTTGTCTGAAAGACTACAGGAGAGCTCTTTGTGGGTCCTGTCCTTCCCTCTCAAGAAAAGATGAATTGGATGTATTCAAGGAGCATGGCTTGAGAGAGATCCAAGTTTGTTAAGAACAGGCCAAACAAAGTCCAAGTTACTCACATCCAAATGATTTGCCCAGCCTACCAACACAGAGCAGTAAGAGAAAATCAAGGACAGCTTTCCTACATTATTGCTTTCACAAGTGTCTCAAAGTGATTGACAGCGTTCATATTCTCATTATGGCATCTGCAGATAATGAGGTACCTAGGCACAGGAATATCCACTGCTTCAGCATGCCAGGAATATTATCACTGACGTTTGAGCAAAAACATTGCAATTCCACACAATACCTCTACATCTTCGAAACGTCAAAACACAGCCAGATGCTGGAGCCATGGCTGCTGAAATCACATGGGTTAGCTGGTATATCTTGAAAGAATTATTATAAATGTAAGGTATCTATTTAGCTAGTCAGCTAAATAGTGGGTTTGAATTCTGCAGATAAGAGTAGGCTCCCCTCAGAATTTAAAGACTCTCTCTCCCCTTCCTCTGTTAGAAATCTTTGTAATTTTCTATAAACAAGGCTCAAAAGCTGTCTCAAGTGCTGGGAGAAAGACTTTCCTGAGTCAAGGAAGGAGTCTTCTATTTCTAAGCTAAATGTCAGCTAAAACTACTCGCTCCAAGGGCAGGCAGGTAATGTGCAGTCTCAGACAGCTGAGATGGTCCTGCACCAATGGCTCACGGCTAGCTCTGGCACCATCCTAGTGGAGTGTGGCCTTTGGCATGTGACTTGGCCACAGCAATGCTCCCCTGCACATCACCTAGTCAGCTGCCAGCCCCCAAGCCACATGTCCTTCACCCTGAGGAGGAGCTGGAAGGGGAGGGCAGGCAGGCAGACTGACCAGGCACAAGCGACATGCCCATGAACTGCAGGATGTGTCTACACTTTCTGAACACAGCAAGGTGCAGAACAACACTTGAAATCTGGAAATTAGGCACAGAAACTCCTTCAACATGCTGTTCCTATTCCTAGAAGGTGTGGAGGTCACATCTTGGAAAACAGTGCTAGCAGCATCAACAGGGTTGCTCCAGCTGTGCCAAGCAGAGCACGGGGCACTGAGTGAGCAAGCTGCTGCAGCCTGCCTCAGGGAAAATGCTCTGAATGCATAACAGAGCCATGCTGGAAATGCACACCTTCTGTGCTCCTGTCCTCCCTCTCTTTGCAGCTGTCTGTAGAGGTGGAGAGGGCACTGTCAACATCAACTGCTCCCTCACCCTTGACCTGTGTGAGATGCTGATGCTGGAACATGTGCCCTAACTAACTGCATCTTCCCCATTGTCACTCAGTGTTTTTATTGCCTTGGAATAACTTTTGAACGCAGGTCTTTGAGCACAGGTCTGGCATACATGGCCTTAGGATAGGAAGCAGGCACCGAGTTTTCTTAGGAGGAACAGCTTGTCCTTAGCCTGAAAGCAAGCAAGCAGGTGTTTGCATACATAACAGAAAATATGTCTCACATCTTTGTAATGTCTTTGGATGTTACAGCTGCCTTTTTCCCCTACCACACTTCTGCTGTTTGACCCTTGTCCCAGCTAAAAACACAGAACATGTTAGGTGCAAACTAATATTCTCAGTCCTGCTGCTGCAATACCCAGTGATCCACGACAGCCCTGTAGTCACGCAGCCTGTGTGGGGACATGTGTGAGCAAACACAGAGATCAGCAGAAGGCCTTCTTTCAAAGCTAGACAGCTCTGTGTGGGCTCAATACGGCACTCAGTGTTACGCCTTGCTTCTAAAGAAATTGTTTCTCCAGGTGCATACCAAAACTTCAGTCAAATGTCCTGTAAAGGTGAAATGCTTGAAAAGAAATCTCTGTGGCTGAAGAGAAGTTAGTAAAGGAGTTGAAGCTGCTTTCTATTCTTCTGCATTACCCAATAGCTAAATATGCATTACACCTGCAGCAGGTGTACTAAAATGAAAATGTACATTAGTACATTGGAGAAGGGTTTGTACTCATTTAAAAGACTTCTTACATAAAAACCCATATTAAAATCTCTAAACCTCTCCTAGATAATAATCCAAAAGAATCTCACAGCAATAGGTTGTTAAATCCCCATAATATTGCATGCCAATATTTTTAAGGATTTTTGTGCCAAAGATGTGGAAAAAAAAGTCACAGTGTCCAAGATGAAAATTACAGAAGGATCTACAATGTTTAGGAAAACAAAGCAATGTGCTCTGGCAGGTCAGCCAACATCCTGAAATGTAGTCTTTTGGTAAATACTGAATAAACCTTCTTTAATTACGACAAGGGGAAGGTCTGATGGTTGAAATAGGAGAAGTTTCAGTTCCCTGCGTCACTCTGCTGCAGCCTGAGTGTGACTTCAGTCATACCACTGACCCCCTGCTTCCCATCTCCAAACTGGAAACATGGCTCCCTTCACACTCTCCTGGCCCAGCTGCGCTAATGAGGCAGCAGCTCTGCACCTTCTGCTCAAAGCTCAGATGTTGGTGAGGTCTCCATGCCTGCCTGTAATGCAGGCAATAACTGATGGAATGAGAGAATCATTTTTTTCAGAATTACAGGAGAATTCAGTCAAACAAATATCAGAAGCCTTAATCAATTAAATTTCTAGCACCAGCCTGGAAACACACTATACTTCTGTCAGAAACTGGTCTACCTTATGAAAATAATAAATCCTACATTTTGATGAGGGGTCTCCTTTTTTTCATCACATGCTTATAGATTTCTTATGCTTTGCCACTGAGCACCACACTAAATATTGAGCCCTTTCCTCAGGTTGTAGCTAAAGGGGAAGAAAATAATGATGTCTCCTAATGACAGCTGTCAAAGGGATTTGTGGGAATCAAAAAAGCTTTCTGGAAAACCCAGTGTGCAAAATGCTTGACCCAGTTGTCATTAATTCTGGCTGGCCCAGTCACTCCTGTACTAGGAGCCCACTCCTGTGCTGGCTGATGCAAAGACAGTGTGGGACAGGCAGTGAGAGCGAGCAGGGCAGCTGCAAACCAAAATCACCCTGGGGAGGGTTACAACTAGATAAAGTTTTCAACAATAAGATTCCAGAGACTGCTGACTGGAGAAAAGCTCAATATTTTAGTCTCAGTACAAATTTGCTTCAATCTTATACAACTCCCATGCAGCAGCATCCACAGCTGCATGCTGTAAACAACAAACAAATCTATTTCCATCAGCCCTGCTGATGCTATGAGAAAAGTGCCTGAGCATAAGACATGCACAGATGTAGAGTCTCACCTGAGCCTAGTGCTGCCCTCCATTTGGCCCCTCTAACTTAATATCGTTGTTACAAAGCTATTGGTCTCCTGGTAGCGAGCTGGCTCAATGCAGAGCCTCTTCTTCCAGCTAATCTGACAACTCCGATCCAAGAAGCATCAAGGGCCCAATTAAGAAGACACATCTTATCAAGGAGCTTATTTTGCATAACAGAATACAAATGACGAATAAAAATTTAATGTTTAATAACTTAGTACAAAGAGGGCTGTTGATATAGAATGCCTGGAATTTTTATGGCGGCTGTCAGACTTGTGATAAAACTGTTATATAGGAACACTTGGCAAAAAACAGCGTAGAATTTTTCAGTAATGGTGTGTGCATGATATTGCATTAATTCTTGATAGGAAAGTAACTGTAAGCCTGGGAATCAGCCAGTTTGAGTTTCACTGTAAGATGATATTTTTTTCTTTTGAAGGACATCTAAATACATTTTAATGAAGAGTTAGCTGAAAGGATAGTCAGTACTTCATAAATGCATTTGTGTGTTTGTTGAAATCCAGAAATTATAGGCAAATCATCATAATCCCTTTGGGTTGAGAGCAACTTTGTCAGATCCAGTGATGTGGCTGCAGTTTGCTGGTACCCATCACTAATGGCTGGAAGGCAGGAATTTAGAGGAAGGAGAGGTTATCTGCAAGGTTTGCCCTTGCTGAATAGGGGCATTTCTTCGATTTACTTACACCGTATGGGAGAGTTGAACACTGATGCAGCTCTTTTCTGACTTTGAAGAGCACAATCTGGAGCAAGGCTTGACTTGCCTTTGTTCCTAGAGTTGCAATTTATACGTTAAGAGTCCTTCATGATAATGAAAAAAAAAATTTGTGCTTTAGGTTTCAAAACAGAAATCAGTTCTTCAAACAGCAGGTATGCACTGTATTATCCAAGAATTATTGCAATCTCTGTAACTACCATGTGCTGTAAATATATCAATACCAATCAGGGACAAAAGGATGCTCAGATTTTCTTTCAAACATTTTCAGAAAGCTGATGCATGAGTCTGAAATGCTTGCATTGTGTTATCATGAATTTGCCATATACCTTAAGCCTTAAGTTAAAAAAAGATTTTAAAATCTAAATATCTTGGTGTAGCAATTAAGTCATCTTTACCAGTGCACTTAAAATAAAGTGTCCATTAAATAATGCTAAACTAATGCTGAATTAGAGTGGAACTCTTCTAGAAAAGTAGGTATCACATCTATATGAACTCTAAATGAATTCCTTATTCATTCGATTCTATTGTATTAGTGTTATTGCAATGAATACTAAATGAATTCCTAATGATTGGATACTTAAAATAAAGTGTTACCCCTTTACAATAGTCATCAAACTTTAAGGACAAATTGAGATTTAAAAAAATTATGTACTGATGGGAAAAAAAAGGTTGAACCATATAGTTCAGAATATTGAAAGGTATAATTTATCTGATGATGCTAATATTCAGATGCAGTCTAATATTAGAATTAATACTACAGGAGTGGACCCTTATATGGAGGATTTGTTGCAGAAATAAAATCTATCAGTAACAGTTTCATTGTTCCATCATTACGAACTCATTTGGTATTCACTGTAATAGCACTGATCGTAATGAATTTGTTTGATATTCATGTGGCTCTCACATGCATTAACATAGGCTTTCTGTTGTAATTCAACATCCAACAAGCATTAGTTAATGCAGACTTTGGATTAGGCATGGCCCAGTGTTCCACAACTGGAGTTTCTTTTCAGTTTATAAGCAGCTAAAGGACATTTTAATTCCTGGGTCTTTTTTTTTTCTTAACCTGATACAGTATTTTTAATGTGAAAAGCCTCCTGAAAGGTCCCACACTGCCTTTTCATATGAACTTCGGTGTGTGCCATCTTCTGTCTCAGGCCACAAGCCAGAAAGGCAGAATTTTATCACCCAGGCACATTACCTCATTATCCCCTTGGCAATAGTGGCTTTGGCACAGCCTGGAGCTGGCATGGTACAAAGGGAGCAAGAAATCCTGACTCCTAGTATTAAACAGATTTTTTTTTTTCCTCTAGGTTCAGAAATGCCAATAGTTCCCCAGTATTGGATAATATTTATTTGGCAAAATGAACTCCTGCACTTGCAGTATCTTCCTCAGAGGAAATAACTCCATGGCAAAAAGCAGGGCAAATCTTTGGAAAGTTTTCACAAGGAAGGGAACTCAGCCAGTTTTCAGCAGGTTTGACTCACTGGAAAATTTTCAGGCATTCCTCAGTCAAAGCTTGACTAATGCAGGCTCTGGTGTGATTCAGCCTCAGTCAGGGTGTTAGACTCCGTTTCCCCATTGTACCTCATGGTAATTATTCCTATTATATCTTCAAGAGATTATAGATGAGCGATAGATGAACTGCAATGACTATTAACAAGAATTATAGCAATCTTTATGCATAAGTGTTCAAAACACCAGGGGCCACACGCTCAGGTAATACACATGGATTTAGATCATGTAATCAATTTGACTGCAGTAATTGGTAACATGAAATTACAGAGTCAGGTGACCTGCTGATGCTATCAGCACTGCTGCTGCAACCCAAAGGGTTTTCAAAACACTGTCCCCATTTTGTTTCAGTATCTCACAAAGAAGGTTTTCCTGGTTGTTTCTCATGATGAATCTCTTCCTCCCACATAACCCTACTTGCTCCCACCCTTCTCACAACAGCCTCCAGCTACAAGGTTGAGCCTCAGCCCTCCTTGGCACACAGAGCCCCTTTCCTCTCCTTGGGGCATTGGAGGTGTGTGGAGACTGGGAGGGCTCCAAACAGATCCACTGGCTCCCAGAAACCTGACAGGAGAGCACTATACCCTTCTCAAAACCATTCTGTAAGGCTGACCCTGGGTTCTGGGGAGGGTCAGGTCCCCACTGCTCTCTTGCAGAAGCACAGGGGGGCCTGCATCAGGCTCCTCACCTCACTCTCTATTGCAGCACATCAGCAGAGACCATTACTGTCCAATGGTGGAGCAGATGTTTGGGATGGCTGTGCCAGATGTCCAGAGGGCATCAGTAGAACTGAAACTGGGAGTGCAATTGGGAAATGAGTGCATCAAACGCAGCAAGGGGTGGGCTGGGATGATCCGTGCCTGGAGCACCCTCACACCCTCTCTGGCTGTGTGAGGGTGGAGGCACAGGGAGCAAGGAGAAGCAGCCCTGCACCAGGAGGAAAAGGCTGGAAAATAAGGAAGCCCTGCCCTGAGGGAGTTCTTAGAGGTGGTCTCCAGTCTGATTATTTCAAGAGCAGATCCCCCAGCAATGGCCTGCCCTGTGCAGCAGTGGCTGTGAGAGGCTGCTGTCCCTACTATTCAGCTTCCCTTTCGACTTGCAGACAGAGCAGAATTTGTCAGAGCTCTTGGAGGCCCTGATAGATGTAAACACTGTTTAATTAATTTGATTTATGATATAATTGCACCACTGTGCTTGAGGGTTTAAGGGAATTCCAATTCCAATGCATCTTCCTAAAAGGGATTTCAGGTAAAACTTTGTCAGGGGAAGCAGTGCTGACCTGGCCAGTGCAAGAGGTGTGTCTGTAAAGAGTGCACCATCCTGCATGCCACTCATCCAATGCAGGCTCATCCATTTGAGCACAGATATTTAGATACATAATTATTCCTCTTCTACCTACAAACATTGCTTTACACAGATAAATTCAAGGCTCAGCTGCACTAGAAAATGTACATTTGGGGTTTTTTTGTACCAAGGTTGTGTTTAGGAAAGAGAGCTGTCTCAGTATGGACTATGAAAACCATGTATTTTTCTTCTTTTTCTTTTTATTTGCCCCACTAAAAAATTATCTGGTTAAGTTCTTTCTGAGCTTATACTAAGTTATATGATTTTTTTTTTCCTGAGCTTCTAAGGAAAACGTATTTCTGGCTTTTTAGTATAAGGTATGCTTATAATTAGCTGATATATATGAGTTAATGTCTTGTAGCCCAGAAACACAGAAAAAGGATGTAAGTAACCGGCTACTTTATACCATGTTTCATGACCAAGCACAACATTTGGCTGCATTTAGTGGAAAAAATGGTGGGGAGTGTTGCCTGGCCACTGCAGGATACCTGTGATAATGTACTTGCATCACTTCCCAGTTTAACTAAAGCAAACGTATGTCATTGCAGTGTGTGCCGTAACACCTGGGCACAATAGAATGAATTCATGGACTGTGCACCCATAAATCTTCATTTCCTAGTTTTGTGGGTTTGTCAGGCCTTTAAAGTTATTTAACACGCTTTTTGCAGTGATAGATAGGTACTGAGAGTGTTATAAATACTAACTTGTGTCTGAAAGTTGGGCTGTGAAGCTATCACCCAGGCTTATGGTGTCTGTGATTTTATATCCAGCTAACAAGTCACTTTCATGGGTCGGGACATCATCTGGAGTCTATGAATGTGTAAGAACCAACAGTTACTGTATATATGTTAGGTGCTGTTTGATTCATATATACAGCATTTCTTTTAGGAAAAAACCAAAAAAAATAAAGCACAGCAAGAGTGTTCCATGCCTTAGTTCTAAAAAATAAAGATCATAGACCTTGCTAGTGTCTGGCCTATCAGGAATTCATAATGAAAACGAATGTTCATTTTTTCTTTAAAAGTGTCTCAAGCTAAATGATACTGACGCTTTCAATTTTTAACATCATAATCAATAAAGGCTGCTTATGCACACTTTGCAAAACCATCAGTTTAGAAGTTCAAAAAAAAAATCTGCATATGGCTGCAGCTTGCTGACTGCAAAGCTCTAGCACTAAATCTTCTGAGTTAAAGTTTTACTGGTGTGTTATGAGTAAAAATGCCTTGTCAGCCATCTGCCAGTTTTTCTCCTAACATCCATATTTTCAACCCTTGCTAAACATTGGGAGCATTTGGCCACAAGAGGCCAGCTCTACAATTAAACAGCCGAGTTCTGCAGCAGAAGCAAGGGCATGTCAAAATAGAACTGTCTGTTATTAATTTTAAAAGTCCATAAAGGAAAGCTATGACCCTGTCAGGGTGATGGACTGGTAGTTAAATGTATTATAAACTGTTAACTCTCAGAGACACAAAAGAAAAGGAAAAGAAAAACAATGCAGCAGTGTCAAAAGCTTCAATAAATGCTAATCATGGCAGATTAATCAGCCTCTAATTCCACTGATCCAAAAAGGTTAGAGTGTCAATTGTGTGAAATTAGCTCTTTCTCATGTGTCCCTTTGCATTTGGAGAATCTGTCTGTTCATTTGCATCTTTTGCCAATGTTTACGAAGAATTCAGTTCATTAGCTCTTAAACATAAAATCAGGCACTGGAAGGGGGATTCATCGCCTTTTTCTGCTTAAAGTAGTACTTAAAGCAAATAGCATTGCTACAGTGTACATTTATAGATTCTATCAAGCTGCATTAATTACTGTATATCTCATATCCAGAAACCTCCTTTTCATAGGAAAGGTTTCATGTGAAGTGTTCTATTTAGTCTTGTGAGGAGGGCTTTTTTGATGGCTTAAGATAAAATGTTTAATCATAAGCTTGAAATGGCAAACCAGAGCTGCTAGACCTTAGTAGAGTACATGCTACAAAGGGTTCCCAGAAGTAAGTGCACTGTGTGCTTTGGGAAATACCTGCTGTAACCTGCATTTGAAAATCCTCCTGCAGCTTGCCAAAGAGAATGGCAGCTCGAATGAACGACTATGCAGAACACAAGAGAGCCTGAGGAAGGATTGCCTAATGGCAAACAAAGCAGGAGATGAGAAGATGTATTAGCTGGCCCTGTTTGAAGTGTTCTGGCTGAGCTGGGGACCAGACAGGGCTCACCTGCTTTCCTTACCAAGCCGGCGTCCAGGCACGATTCATTCATCATCTGGTGAGCTTCGACTGCTGGACTGGGTTTTGAGGCCTCACACTGCTGTGACTCAAGTTACTTGGGGAGTGCCTCAGAGCTAAGAAATGCAAGAATGGAGACTCTAATTTCATAACTTACCTGAAACATTTACCAACCATGGCTTCCCCTTTTAGGGAATGTGTGTGGTCAGCTGAGGGCAGCATCAAAGGAATACATGCACATGTTCTCCTAATGCTTAGATTGCCTGCACTGCCTA